>JAUKPT010003647.1:0-11835 GCA_032273505.1 Nanomia bijuga | reverse complement strand
TGGATTATCAAGAAGAACCCTCATTTGGAACGAAACAGTTGCTACCCATCGAAAAGCTCATTAAATTTGGCCAAAAAAGGTAAAAAACCTTAAAAATCGTTCCATCTCACCCCCGTTTACGGTATACCATATGAAAGTTGAGTCGACATTGAATCGAGTAAGACAACGATTTGGGATATTAAAAGGTCGTCAAACTGTTCAAAAGATTTTTAAAATCATGTGTTACTTGTAAACATATTTGTTTACATGGAAGAAATATCATCTCGAAAACGCCATTCACATGAATTGTAAAACAGAAAAGAATTTTAGAAATAGGACCCAACATTTGTCCAACATCATAACAAAGGTTTGGAATCAATTTTATTCCGAATATACTACTGCACTTCGAGAAAAGATGTTGTACGACAAATTTAAACGCGAAGATTCTGATCTAAAAATGGAATATGCATTAATTATTGTTGATCACTTCTCAAAATGGCCAGAAATTATTGGTTTACCTAACAAAAAAGCAACTACTGGTTGCATGTGCAATTTTTGACAATTGGATATGTAGATATGGTGTGTCTGAGAGATTGCATAGTGATGGAGAAAATTGTGGGAATGGTGAAGTTATGAAAGAATTAAGTAAAATACTTTGGTGTAGAAAAATCAAAATCTTCTCGCCTTCACCCTCAATGTGATGGAATTTCTTAGGCTATGGTGAAGATCACGAAATCCGTTATAAGGAAATATGTCGATCATTATGGAACTAACTGGGACCAATATCTGCAATCAGCTGCATTTACGATGAGATCCAATATAAACTCGAGTAGTGGTACCACACCTGCGCAACTATTAATTGGTGGTTATTTGAAACACCCAAGTGAAACAGACTTTAAGGAGAATGGTGTTTATGTTCCTCTGAATAAAAGACAAGCTCAAACATTTGCTTTACAATTGAAAAACAGACTCAAAGAATCGGCGAAGATTGTGAATGAGACTATGATTGGAAATCGCTTGAAGATGAAGAACACTTATGATAAGAAGACTACGAAGCACAAATTTAATGTTGGAGACGCAAGGGGTTATCACAGTGTTTCCAACCAAACTGGTCTGGTCCATGAAGAATCACTCAATTGTTTGGAAATGCAAATTGTCGTCTCGAAAATGTAAAAAAGGATGAGATGTTCGTTCATATGAATTTATTGAAAAAGATGAAATTACGTGAAGATTCGGAAGAGATTGAAAATCATAATTCTGAAAGAGTCAAAGAAGCAGTTTAATCAACTAAGTACATAGGTCCTTATTTATTTGACATCATACATGAAGCACCTGTTACTGATGAAAAATAATATTATCCTCGCTCTTTGATCGATAACGCTTATGTTGATATCGATGAGTCGAATATAATAGAAGGTCGATTACGACCTAGATGAAATGATTAAAGGGGGGTAGTGTTATAGATACATTGATACAATTCAATACAATTACATTCCTTAAATACTTAAGAATATTTACATACTTGTATATATAATGTTTGTGAAGTATATAATTATTAGTGTATAATAAGATATGGAATAGAGCAGTACTAAGTGTATTTTCTTGAAATAACAATATGCCAAACAATTTTACCAATTGCCACGTTTCACAAGAAAATAATTTTTTTATTTTATTTTATTCCAGTTATTTTATTCAAGTGACCAATTTTTCTAAATTTTTTCTTAATACGAAACCTTCAAACGAGCCTTTATATTTAAGTGTATACTGCATTAATCAATAAATTATTTAGAGAGCATTTTCACAATTTGCGTTCATAAAAAAACCTGCTTCGAATGTTTTTTCTTAGTAATAGTTTCTAAGGTTTCAACTAAGTATGCTGTCTAATAGAAAATCACGAAAAGCGCTGCAAAAGATATACTCTAAAACTAAAAGTCTGATGTTTGTAACAAGTTTATTGCCACTCCTAATTTCATGTGGTATTCGACAAAGCATGGATGAATACATAGTGCTGGGTGGTTATCGCAGTATGCACAGATATACCTAGACTCTTTGCAATTTGTACCATTTGAACATTTAACACACTTTCTACTTGGCGTTTTCTTTTTATCAGTAGCTGGGATCGGCAGCAAATAATGAAAATTAGCCATTGTTTGAATTTGTATTGGTCTTTGCATGTCACCGACTAACCACTCAACCATCTTTGTTTGAATTCAGTGATACCAATTTTTTGCTTAGTTAGGTATTTGTACAGATAATGTGCATTATGCAACATCATTTCAATGAGATGTATCCCAACTTTTTTGTTCCAGCACAAACACCTTCTCAATGCTGTATTACACAACATTTGATCAGAACGATCTACTCCAGACATACCATTGTTGTAATCATGCACAACATTTGGCTTCATTTTCTTCTTTCCATTCCTGTTGGTGACTTCTATCATTTCTGGGACACAATTACTTCCTTATTACTCGCGAATGTCATATCACCTTTATTTAATTTTTTCTTAATGACAGACATGGGTGTACCAACACGGTCCTTTCTCAATGTTCCAGTTACAAACGTTTGATGACTGGTCAAATATTGAGTTAGTGCGACAGAATTGTAGTAATTGTCAAGGAAAATATGGTAGCCCTAGCAGAGATAATCTTGCAAAAGATTTACCACCACGCCACCTGTTTTTCCAAGACTTGATTCTTCTGGTTGTCCACTATAGATTGTTGCCCTCATAATTAGTCCATCACTTGTGCACAGTTCATAATATTTTACACCATACTTATGTCTTTTGTTTTCTATGTACTGGCGAAAGACTAACCTAACACGAAAGAGCATCATCGATTCATCAATAGAAAGATCTTTTCCTGGTATAAACAGCTCTGCAATTGTATCGTTTAGGTGGTGGAGTAACATTGACACCTTACCAAGGCGATCATTGACAAAGTCAGGTCGATTTCCAAAATGTAAGAACCTCATAATGAGCTGGAATCACTCTCTCACTCATTTTTGAATAGTGGGTCTTTTTTCCAGTAGTCTTTGTATGTGGGCATGTTTATTAAACCCATGTGAATGACAAGCCTCAGAAATTTTTTCATCTCATCCTCCTTAACTGGTTTCCATAACTTAAAGATTGACCGGCGTCGCATTGTGCCTGCTGCCTCGATCACACAATTTGCATACAGATTGGTGCACATGCAAATTTCTGATATCAAATCATTTGTCAGTAAGAGTTGTGTATAATCAACTGGGGTGGCATCCGGGGGCATATCTATCGTTAGCCCCACATTTTCAGTAAATGTAAAATCAGGGATTTCGGGTTGTTCCCCCAATTTCCAATCCTTTTGTGCTTGTTGTTGTAAAGTAGCCTTCTTCATCTTTTTTCAGAATCTTTCTTTTGAGCAAAAAAGGCTGAAATGAGTTCTGACTTTTGATGTTGTGGTTGAGAAAAAACGAAATCAGGGATAGCAGAGTCTTCTGAAAACGTAGATACATCACCTGCAGTCAAATCTGACACCTGAGACGAAATTACAGTAGAATTGATAACTGCAATGATAGAAGTATCACTTTGACTATCATCAAATGTTGGCATCAAGTGTGGGATTGGGGAAACTTCTAAGTCAATATCATTTTCCTCAATCATTTTCCTCTTTGGTTCATCATCATATTCATCCTCTTCTTCCACTTCCTCTTCTTCAGTACTTGAAGTTATTGATGATTCTTCATCACTTGCCGATTCAAAAGAATCATCTGATTCAACTAAATCAGTCTCTTGATCATACTTGCAACTTCTTCAGCTGTAAAGGATTTTCTATTCCTCGGGAACATGATTAAATTATATTATTATAAATGATCAAAACAATTATCAATGATCAAAATAACTGCTTCGCTTTCTATTTCAATAAATGCAACCAAAACAAAGGAAATTATGGGCTATATTTGTTTTGATTTGGATTTCATTATGGGTAACGTTAGTAACAGACAAAAATATGCGTCATCGTCATGTCTTCATTTTCGCAGTATGGAAGACGAATATATTCGTCGATATCTTTAATAAATCATATAGACGAATATATTCGTCTTCCGTAATGTAATATAGATATTTATTTCCAATTTTAGAGGACGAATATATTTGTCGGACGAATATATTCGTCCTCCGTACTGGGGCAAAAAAGTTTAATTTGCTGTACAGGAAACGAATATATCCGCAAAGATATTTCTAGGCTGAAAATAGCTCCGTCCAGCAGAACAAAACACAAAAAATCGCTCCGTGCCCAACGTGTTAAAGTTTTATGCATACAACGTTTTTCGGTCTAATTAAAATTCCAAAATGAATTTGAATTTAACAATAAAATGACATAAATCGGTCTATATTGGAGTAAATTAGTTTGCAAGAATGCTCACAGTCTAAGAAAATTGACAAAATAGTGCAATTATTCATATTTTTTTTCTAAGCTAAATATATAAGGAACTTCAACTATTTATCAAGATAATAAAATTCCATTGATTCAAAGGTACATAAAAGGACACCAGTGGTTCCAAAAGGTTCCAATGCAGTCCCCCTTCTTTTCAAGGTTTTTTTCAAGGATTTTTCATGGATTCTTCATTTGTTCATCAACTTTATCTTTAAAACTTCTTATTTTTTCATACACTTACAAGGTTCAACATAAGACCTTGATTATCTTCCTTCCTTGTGTATCTTGTTTTCTGTATCGTCTATAGATTTTTAACTGTCCTTTTATGTACATTTGAATCAATGGAATTTTAATTATTTTGATAAATAGTTGAAGTTCCTTAAACATTTAGCTTAGAAAAACAGAAATATATGAATAATTGCACTGTTTAGTCAATTTTCTTGGACTACAAGCATACTAGCATAATAATTTCACTATTATAATATTTCATAATTTACTCCAATATAGATTTGAGTCATTTTATTGTTAAATTCAAATTCATATAGCTAAAACTTTTCATTTTGCAACATTTGAGTGAAAATGGAATTTTGGAATTTCAATTAGACCGAAAAACGTTGAGTATGCATAATAATTTAGCTTGCAGTCTTGTTGTATTTTGCATAGCAAAATATATTACTACTTGATCAATACAGTATTATGTGAAATAGGTTCATATATCTTTTATATTATCAAGAAAATAATATGGGAATAAGGTTCACAAATTTTTGATGGAAAGTTTGTGTACATGGCATCCCACTGACAGCCATTTGTGGAAAACACTGATTTGTCCGAAATTTTCTGTGAGGGGATTGGGTGGGAACATTTTCTTGGTGGGAATAGAAGTATCACAGATTTGCTTGGGATGGGGGAATCTAAATTTTTGACCAAAAAAATTATATGATATGCAAACGAGTGAACAGGAAAATCACAAATGTTGCTGGATAACATGGAATTCTCTTCACTCCCTTCCGTATATTTGAGCTTATCGATATTTAACAGTTTAATGATAAATAGAATACCAATATAGTTTGATAGATAGGGGGGATGGAAAAGCAGAAGCTCAAATTATTCATTGAAACTTAAAAAATAAATATTTGATCAACTTCATATAGATATTTGATTACATGCTGCTTTTTCTTCCACAGAAAATCGTATCTTATTTTTGTAGCTCACATTGATGTGATTGATGAAACGAACCAAACAAAAAAAACGCATCAAAAAATATTGAGTTTTGGCCGAGTTATGGCTAGTCAAAGTAACATGGTTCTAAAAATGCAAATTTGCTTGTGAAGGAGGTTGTTTTTAGAGATTTTCCAACATTGAACTATTCAAATAAATAGGTTTTAAAGTCTCATTAAAAAGTCCATTTCCGGTATGACGTTATATGTTAAAATAAGGACTTGTATCTAGACATCGTAAGAATAGAAACTTAGTATATATGTAGCTACATTTATGGAAAATAGAACGGTATATTCAAATAAAATGATGTAGCAAAAACCTCAAATTTAGAACTTTTTATTGATGATTTTCAGTTTCGGGCCTTAATAACCCTTAATTGCCCTTAATTGCCCAATAATTAATTATGAAATAATGAATAAAAATGTGCAAAAGATGAGCAAAACCTTTCTATAACATAAACTGGATTCTTTACTTTTTTTATTAATGATCAGATTACTAATGATCTGATCTTATCTAGTCTATTAGGATTTTCAGCCAAATTCAGCAGATCTTCTCTCCTCTTGCTGGTTTTTGTTCGATAACTCAAAAATGAAAAAAGATAACGCCTTGTTCTTTTCTGACTTTTAGTTTTATTTAGTTTTACACCTTTTGGGTACTTTTTTAATTTTTTTTGTAGATCTCATGGAGGTCTATAACTCTGCCGTGTTGTACCTCAATTGTTTCATTTTTAAGGATTTTAGAGCTCTTAAAAAAGCCTAGTAGGTTTAGGGTTAAACAAATATAAAAATCTAGTTGACGCTTTTTTCAACATAGGCCAATCATAAAAAAATCCCTTAAAACTGTCTATTTGCCCCAGGTGACGTCATCTGGGGCAACATTCTCTTTCACAAGTAAACCTGCACTTTCCTAGAAACACTCAGTTTTCTCAGGAAATCATATTTAAGGTCATACAACATATTTTTGACCCAAAGCCCAAAATTCTTATGAGTAGAATAGGGCTAATTAGGGCTAATTGGTCCTAATTGCAGAATTTTATTATGCAAAATGGAAAAACTGAAAAAGTATCAGTTTTCATTTCAGAAAACCTATTTAGTCCCTTGTGACCTAAAAACACGATTATTGAGAGGTCATTCAGTTATGCATATCAAGAACTACTAATCTCATAAACTTGACTAATAATTCAAACTGCTCGAAAAATGTCTCGAGGCATGTTATTTAGCTACATTATCTCAAAGGATCCAGAAAAGGCTTTGAATTAAGGCTTATTAATACTAATGAGATACAAATTAACCGAAAATTGCATATCAAGAAATACTAATCGTAAAAACGCGCTCGATACCTTAAAACTGCTCACAAAAATAATTCTAAATTGATTATTTAGTTACACATTTCTTAAAGATTCATTCAAGGCTTCAAACTAATGCTAATGAAACACTAATTAAATAAGTGTTTGTTTTTTTATTGTTATATAAGTGTTGTTGTTGTTTTGTTGTTCATTTTTATTTCTTAGTTTATTATTAGTATGGTAGGGCTCTCCTATTCCTAAGTCTGAAAAAGTAGATAGTCCTTTCTCAAAAATATTTTTCACAACATGATTAGATTGTCAATTTGGTTAACCTTTTTTTTTGAATATTTTGTATATAATTTCTTTAAGGCATTGTATGATTTAATTATTGTAATAGACGCTTTGAGGAGAAACTTGTTTAGTACCTGATTTGAAATTGATTATCAAGTTATAAAGCTCAAGCTCTTAAGGTCGTCCATTAGCTACATCACATCCTTTTAATTTAACTACTATTTTGAGACATCCAAACAATAAAACAATAGCCATTATAATTTTATCCATTATGTAAATTTTTAGCCAAGACTAATAACATTTGAATGATTATTTTTCTCGTTTGTTTCATACGACAATGATTAAGCTCAATATATTTCTCAAAATTATTCTCTTCAATTATGATCTATCATTATCTATTATTATCTATTAATTATTATCTATTGTTAAAGTAACTGGAAATCCAATACTTTTTGTAGTATACATTAATGCACGATTTTGTCTTACATTAAATTTGTGTAATAGTTAATTGTTCAACCTCATGCAGACAGAGCTGCTAAGAATTGCTATTTTGTTGGCAATAGAACATTTTTTAGATCGCTGAATTTACTATAAATCTTCAAGGGGAACGCAAGAAATTTTTGAAATGTTTTATTCAACCATAACATTGATATACATGCTTAAAGATATGCAAGTAAAATCTTCTAACAACTTCTTTTTACGAAGAAATGTCTTTTTAAACATAATTAAACATTAAAAAACACATAAAAACGAACCACTTCAAGAAATAGCGTGATCTTTATCTCAGAGATTAGTGACGTCACTGTCAGCAGAAAGTAAAAAGAAGAATATGTTTATTGAAGAAAGATATAGGAAAACAGAGAAGAAAGTTAGTTAGTTGTATGAAATTGAATTTGTTATTACTCTTGAGGTGGTAAATAGGTCGATAGGCTGACAGAAGTGTGTCTCGGAGGTATTTTTCCAAGCCATTTTTTTTACAGGGCTTTGCTTTGCCGAAATGAGACCCTTATCGACAGAAAATTTTGCAAATCAAACTTTTTTTGTATAAATGACGTATATGGACCAATTTTTACGGAAAATTTAAAATTTTAGACCCATTTCTATGGAAATTGAGAGTCAGAAACGACCCTTTTTCGAGGCACATCCTGTCAGCGCTCATATGAAAGTTACCCCTTCGAGGTATTATTTTGTTGATTAAACATTTATTTTGTTTAAAATGCCGAGTTGTGGTGCAAATGGTTGTACTAATCATTCAAATGATTGTCCACGCAATTGTTTTCATCGTCTTCCAAACGAATCTAAGAAAGAATTGTGAGAAACTTGGTTACATAAAATAATTAAGAATCATATTCCGAAAAAGTTGTTCAGATCACTTTGAGTTGTGTAGCCAGAAATTTTGACTCCCCTCAACTTCCCAGTAATTATATCCTATGACATTATGACTTCACAGTCATATTAAATACTAGTATATAGGGACTACAGGGAGTCACATTCTAGATGGGGAGTACGAATCATTAGGATGATATTGTTTTGATATCTTTGATAGTATTCTATGCAATGATTGCCAATTGTTTTTCTTGTTTCCATTCGTTTTAAATATTTTCATAAAAGCATGCTTGCGTGAAGAGGGCTGGGTTAGAGGCAGATAACATGCTGACTTGTGTTATTATGGCAGCAGTTTGTTGTTGACGGAACTGTAAAGTTAAGGCTTTCTTCCAATGAGTATAATGTACGTAATTGAAGGCTTTTAACGAGCCTTACAAGGATAAATTTCTGGCTAGCAATATATTATTACTATTAAGGGGACCATGATCTTTGTTACTTCGTTATGTGAAAACTCGCATAAAACTGTATGGTTCTCAAGGCTGAGATATTGTCCTTGCAGCAAGTAAACGTTTTTCTAGGAAGTATATCCTTCACAAGTAACACAACTTTCAATTCAATAAAGAGCAATATCTTGTTTCCTACCGAACAGTGTATGAGTATGTACACTAAATAGATGAAGCCCAAGCCCAAAAACAAGATGAACTTCATTTGTTGTGACTCGCCTGGTTACAATGATTTTCACGTCTTACATGTCAAAATAGCTAGTAATTCTTCACAAATGGAATTAGATTGCATGAAACATGTATTACAGCGAATAGCTCAAAAGTGCATCTCAGTCACGAGTCTGACAGCAGATAGGCATAAACAAGCGATATTATTTTTCTTATTTTCAGTTTATTTAAACAAAATATGTTTCTTCTTTACAAGCAAAAAGAATACATATTTGTAGTGAATTTAATCTCCTTCAACAGAACACCCTTACACAGCTACAGCTCAGGCTACAATATCGAGGTCGAGTAATGCAGCAACATCTGACCTGTGATCACACAGAAGAAATTGAAGACAGCATTACCATCATTGAAGACACCAGTCCCAAAATCTCTGTAGAGCATTGTTATATACCAGATAACATGTCCTGGATGCAACTCCAGCTATGTTGGAAAGTCGGTTCGACAATTTAATTTGCGACTCAGAGAACATAGAAACCCGAACAAGCCAGTGGGAAGTCATTTTGTCCAGTGCATCGATCAACGCCCCATTTTGGAAGACGTGAAGATACTAGACCGCATCTGTTGACATTAGAAGCACTCTACATTAACAAGCATAAGCCTTCCTTGAATTCGAAAGATGATTATCGGAGTAGAACACTGACGCTGAAAATTTTTTTTTATTGAATTCTAATTAATTTATTTAATATTTCGAATTGTTACAAACACTTTTTCTTATGTCGATCATAAATATAACGATCGTAAATATGGAAAATATCCGAAAGTACTCTATCTACAATTACATCGTCGTTACTATGTTATCACTCTGAATCAAATATGATAGTTACCTAATTGGAGTAGTAGAACTTTTTAAGTAGTTATCTTGGACTTAATAAATGGATCTTGTCTAACAATGGTTCGACTGAATGAATTCAGTTTTTATCCACTCTAGATACCGAATTTTTAAATAATTACTAAATTATGGTGGACGACTTAGATTTAGTTCGAGGCCATTCCACTGCTCTGTTTCCCTGAACCTTGACGTTGATAGAGCAGCTTGTACGTCTTGTCTGATTTGGAGTGCTATACTGGCGAGAGCTCCTGGTAGGGCCACCTATGTCAGACATGATGAAGGGTAGAGGAAGCGTAGGGTAAGGGTAAGCGAAAAATCCCAAGAAGCGTCTACACGGTACCCATCGGCTCTTAGGTCAGAGCAGCCCAAGCGTCTGTGGATAGTCTACAGCAAAGCTTTTTCAGGATACCTTTAGAAAGAACCTGAAATAATCAAATCTTAAAACTAACATTCCTTATGACAATTACAAACAAATTCAGCAAAGAATAGGTGACTTTAGATGACCTTTATAATAAATTTAGAGAATCTCTGAATGAAGTGACAGAAGAAACATGTGGATTCCGGAAAAATATGTTTGTTGATGGCCTTGCCCAAATAGATCTAAGTCATAGACAAAGAGAAGCCAGAAAAGAACTATTGAAAAAACCCTCTGATCCTGTAAAGAGGAAAATTTACTAGTTAGAAGAAGTTAAAAAAGCTGTAAAACACAAAAGAAAAATCATTTGAAGATAGACTTAATCAAAACCGTCAAAGAGCTTGAAGGAAAGCCAAAGAAACATCTAACAGTCGTTAAAGATGAAGCAGGAAATAAATACTTCCAATTTAATGAAGTATCAAAGCTCTGGGAGGACCATTTTCATAAACATCTAAACACAGCCTTCCCTCAAGATGAAAATGGTATCTCGACCCATGGCCAGCTTAAGATAAGGCCCAATATGTCACCGACAAGAATCTCATATCTCAAGTTCTATCAATTTGTAGAACCCCTAACTTTCAAAACCTTTTAATGATAAAGGATTAAGATCAAACTGGTTTTTAGTTTGATGAGGTTTTCCCAAATTTTCTTTCACCACTTGTAGCTTAGTCGATTTTACTTTTTGGAAGAATGTAGTCACTATAGACTACTTACTTCTGATAAAATTTTATCAAAAACACTTATCTAGTTATTTAGTCCTTTAAATTTTTATGTCAAGATCAGTTACTGCTGTATGCCGAATATGCTCTCACATATTAGAGCTAACAACAGAAAAGTAATTAAAAAAGTAACCACTCAACAAACAACTCCCCTAAGAACATGCAATTGCAGAAATGCCGAGAGTTGCCCGCTTTATGGCAACTGTTTGCAAAATGCTGCTGTATATAGGGCAGCCATTTCACCAGAGGAGGGGGTAAATGGGTACTATCATTTAAGGGGAGATGGGCAGATCACAATTTATCCTTGAGGAATATTCGGTATAAGACAAAATCTAAACTGTCCACATATGTATGGAATAAAAGAGAAGATAATACTGAACCTAACATAAAATGGTCAATCTTGAAAAAGTGTACTCCTTTCAGGGCAGAAGCTAAACAATGCAACTTATGACTATGGGAAAAATTCTTTATTGTTAAAGGTGACCAAAATATGACCAACCAAAAAGATGAATTGCTTGGTAAATGTAGGCATAGAGACAAGTTTTTACTCTCCAATTATAAGAACAGGAAAAGAAAAGGGATGTTGCCTTAATATTGATTTACTGATGTAGTATTGATAAGTTCTAATTTTTT
>JAUKPT010003646.1:1413-11836 GCA_032273505.1 Nanomia bijuga | reverse complement strand
TTGTCCTTCTCTTTAAAATAAATAAATGGACGTTTCATGCGAAACACATCTTTAATAAAAAATACTTCTAAACAATGACTACAGATTTTTATTGATTAATAATGATAGACAACGAGGATTGTATTTGATAATGATTCATAATTCCTAATTCCTATTTCCATAATTTTGTTTTATTCTTTCAATCAAAGCGGTGTTTCTAATTTGATACCATTTTTATTCTATAGAAGTTTTTATTATGGGTGGAAATTAATTTTTTGTATATGAAATTCAATATATTAACTGCTTGTTTTTACGTAATTACATTTACATTATGTTTTATTGATTTCAACTTTTATCTTGTCAAATGGACATATGTAAAACGCAACCCCCGGCTTGTCTACACATAATTGAACTTTAAATTAGATGCTATTGCACGATTTAATCATTCTCTCAGCTATGGTTACGATATGTTTGATATGTATAGAAAAAACAAGTCTTGAATTTTTTTCTCCGTTCAAACGACTTTAAATAAGTATAAAAGAAAAACATAATGAGATACAGGCCTGTAATTTAGTACATTACTGGCCTTAACGAATATCTGTACGAGTACAAAAAATTGGCGACAAATATTTAAGAAACACAGACGCAAGAAGCTAGTTCGTCAAAAAACTTTGTTCTTCTTTGATTTCTTAGATTTTTGTGTGCGATCCCTATCTGGGACTGAGATTATTTGTGTGAAATTTCAAGTTCATATCTTTCCTATTTCTCGAGATATTTAACCTTCGTAGGTAACATATCGGGCCTCGTATTCAGCTGGCCATGGTCCTTATAAAATCTACTTTTACAACTTTTAAATTGCAAAATAGTTGAGAACGACAATTTTCAAGTCAGTTTATATGTGGTATTTTAGCCTCAATTAGTGTATAAGCCCATGACTGTCTTGATACAAGGCCAGATATTTCCCCGACAAGAAATCGAGTTGGGTCTTCTCAAGTAATCATCGATCAAACCAGTAGACTGGTGATTTTCTCTTGAATGTCTAGAATAGATATAGAACATTCCATCTTTTAGGAGTAATTATTGGGGGATGTATGCGCACCTCTTACTTTTTGCTATTAGTGTCGGACATTTTTTTATATTTGATCTCGTGCTTTGCCATGCATGTGCATTTGCATAGCATTTCTAAAGAAAAATGGCAAGTCATATATTCAAGCCGTTGAGTTATTAAAGATTATGCCAGAAAAACTCTTGAAATTTCTCCAAATTAAGAAATAAGAGGTAAGACTAGGGCTTACACATACATATTTCTATTTGATAGGAATGATAAATTATTTCGATTAAGTACATAGACTATTTGTTGACATGCATGCACAATCTAGTGAAGCATAGTATCAAATATCTTAAACCGTGCGGCAATATTGTACAATAAATAGATAACTGGTCCACGAATATAGTATTTCATTACGCTAAAAAATGAATATTTGGTGCTCTTATGTAAGTCAAATCATGAAGCCATTACATCATACAAAAGTATCATTGATTTATTATGATGATAATTTATGACAATGATTACTAAGCAATTAATGTCGCATGCATTAAAAAAATATAATAATAACCGAGTTAATGACGACAATAGCAAAAAGTACGAAATGCCCATATTTCCTCCAAGAATCAACTCCTGAAAATGGAATAACCCATTCACATTCTAAACATACTAGAGAAGAGCATTTGTCTACTGGTTTGATCGCTAATTGCCGGAGAAGGCCGAACTTCATTTCTTGTCGGGAATATATTCGGCCTAAAAAAAGATAAGTGCATAGACATTAACCTGTGGTATGATTTACTTGAGAATAAAATGAATGCTTAATGGCAAATATAATCATTAGATCTTGGAGAATCTCATCGACGTAGTTTTGCTATTGGGTGATATTTGGACAAAAAGGTGATAAGTTAAGTTGTCTATCAGGATACTTTTTCTTTTTCTTTTTGGTCAAAATGATTGCATTGAGTTGTTTTCTTCAAAAAAATTTTTTGTTTTTTTCATCTTCACTTAGCGTTTTCTTCCTAAGGAATAACGGGTCATCTCAAAACAGTTTTTGATGGAAAATGTTAATAAGGGCGATGCGTAAATTCTTAACAGACAATTTTTAAAAAATGTATAAGGTTTTGAGATGACCCCTTATTTATTCATCACACCAAATATCTGTATGGAACTTTATCGTAAAAATGACACGCAATTTCATCTTTTTAAGTCAAATTTGAGATCAAATTTTGAATGTATGATCTTTCTCTTCTTTGAAGATGGTTCAGGTTGTTTGAGCACAAAAAGTCGGGAGCACTAATTTGTCTTTTTGAAAAGGGCACTAAATCGATGGGTAAATCACCCCAAATTTGACGTACGAAATTTTCGAAATCGACATTTTTTTGAAAACCTGATAATATTTCCAACGCCAAGTTGCGTTCTGCGAATTCCGTCTTATCTTTCAAACGATGAAGTGAACAATATTTTTCTTTATAATCTTCATATTATTTTTTGTCGACTCTTCAAAGTGTTCATCAGATTCCGCAAAACCTCACAATCCAATGTTTTCCATACAACAGTTTTGATTAGAGATAAGATAAGCATCCAAACAGCTCTTTGGAGAAACCATGTAACGACTGCAAACATGGAAACAGTGATTACTATCTCGTTATTTGCGAAATAGAATACAGTCAACTCCAATAAGCGTGTGAATCAAATGTTATGAGAGAATCATTATAATATCTTAAAATATAGAAAACATATACCCATCCATGACAAAAGTCCTCTAATTGACCAAAAACATTGCAAAAAGGTGTTAAACTAATTAAAGCTAAGTTAGAAAAAAACAGCGCATTAGCACAAGTTAAACAGACATTGCGCTTATTGTGCAATTTTAAATCATTGTAAGAAAACAATGACGCGCTAAGACATCAAAATTACATACTTCTTTCCCAATACAGTCGGCTAACTAGAAAATTACCATTAAAAGAAAGATTCTAAACCTCAAGTCTATTTATTAGTTGCATCGCAGAAACTAAAAGCGCTATAGTTGGTGTTACTTTTAAAAAGTATGAAAAAACTCTTCTTTTTTAGAAGTCGTTTAGTTGATTGTTGTTTGCACAGGTTTGCACAGAATGTATTTGGTGATTTGTGATGGTTTCAGTAGTAAGTAATTAAGTAAGTAACACCTTTCAATCGCTGCCACCCGAGTGTAGGGCTGGGTGTGAGTCATGTCCTTATCGTCAATTCAACGTCATGTTATTGTTACATTAATGTTTTATATAAAAGTAAACTTTGAGGGAAGTCATTTGGGCCTTTTTCACGAAATTCAACTTCGTGAAACTCATCAAATTTGGTCATTTCTGCAAATGTTCTATATCTTTTTCCTTTTTGAAATATTGGTTTTTCTATCTGGCTAGAGATTTGTCATTTCGCGAAATTAAATTCCACAAGTACTCTCTTTATACATTTTAATCGTTTGATTTGCTCTTACCAAAGAGTAATTATTTTTCACTAAAGAATATTCTCATAAAGTTCGCCTTAAAGAAAGAAAAAAATTGTTTTTAATCTATGCTAGGCTTCATTCATTTTGAAAAAAAAACATAAGAAAAAAGGCTCTCGTTATCCTCTTGACAAAATCTCATCTTTCCAGTTAAAAAATCTCCGGTTAACGAGATAATGCTTCTATTGCATCCATGTTCTCCTATATTGAAGTTTATACCTATCAGTATTGAATTGAAACTTCGATTAGTTTTTTATTCCTCTTTATCTATTTTTCCTCTGCTTGCATTTTGATGTGAAAGCAGATGGCATGTCAAGATTGAAACAGATTGATTGGAACTATAAGCTACAAAATCCTGATCGATATGTTTGTTAGGAAAAAACACACTTTAGATGGCATTCAAAAAATTGAGGACATAAAAGGTATACTTTTTGGTTAATGGGCCATATCAAAATGATTTTTTAACAGAATATGCCTGTTAAGAATCCCTCTCGTCTTAACCCTATCTGACCCGGGCTTTTTTAGAGATTTTTGACGAATAATCGCTTATTTGAAGATAACAGATTTAAATACTTGTTTGTTACGGACCACGAGCTTCCGCGAACTTGTGGTCCGTCAATAATATTTTCTAGTATGAGTGATCGTTAAAACCCCATCAAATATCTCCTAAATCCTTTGCGTTTTTTCTTATTCATATTGTGAATTTAATTTTTAATATTTTAATTTTAGTGTTTGTAGAATAAATAGTGGTTCTGGTAGACTGGTGCAAAATTGTGCAAAATTTTGCGACGACCCAAAGATATTTTCTAATATAAAAGCATAAAATACGTCAATCGCCATATGTTTATTTCATATCCAAATAATATTAACTTTGGACACAAACATTGAAAAGTTTCAAACAAATCCAACGTTGTGACGTCATTTTACGACGTTGTGACGTAATAAGACATCATGAATTAGAAAACTGCTGATCAGAAATGAGTATGGTATGGTACTTGGTAAATTCTGTAAAGAAAATTAAGAAAGGTACCACTTGGTTCAATACCTTTTTGTGATGACGTCATTAAATGTTTAGAAAAACCTGCCATGTGCATCCCTCCCTCGAATCTTTAAAAATGATGCATTAGGGTTAATACTTCCTGGTGTTATAGACCTTGATATGATTTACCAGGAAAATCAAAGAAAATGATTTTCGGTTCATCATTTTGCTGACGTCATCATTTTTTTGTGATGACGTCATTATATATATGTACGTAAAAAATTGTCAAGTGCCAAAAAATGAAGTCACTAGCTCCAAATTTCAAAAAAACTGGCGGAGATGTTTCTCATAACACCATAAAAATATTTAAAAAAAAATAATAGCCTCTAATCACTATCCAAACACAAGATAGGTTGTTTTTTTTGGTTAAAATTTATTGAAGATATAGGAAAATCCGTCCCTACCCATGTCAAAAGTCCTCTAACTTCCGACAGGGGGGTCCAATTGACCTTGCAAAAAGATGTTAAACTAAATAAAACTTAAAGTCAGAAAAGGACGAAGCGTAATCATTTTCCATTTTTGAGTTATTGAATAACCCCCCACCCAGTCCAAATAGGATTAAAGTCTGAAAATGTCGTATTTTTTTAACTTCATCATGAAAAATATGACGTCAATCGAAAGGTATTGATATATTCAAAAAAATTTTCATCTTTCTAGCTTTCTAGATATAGAAAATGATTTAACAAACATTGTATGCAAGAAAACCATCAGCTCCGATCAGATATTGATATCCAACCAGACCTACATCGCATGCGAAAAAATAAATCTAAGTCACTTAAGATTTTGAGCTTCTGAACCCCAGTATTTAGAAAAATTGTAATATACGTCAATGAAATGCTCTCCTCATAGAAATTGACAAATGATATTTTGGCGCTGGATCAATATATACTGAATAAATGTCCTGTAAAGATGTCGAAAATGGCCAAAAATCCTGACTTCGGTCATCTTTAGAGGCCATTTTCTTGGTAAATGTTGAATTAAAGATATTTGAGCTTTCCAAAAGTTGAGGGCTCCAATATCGTATACTACTACAAGTCCTCCGGTTCGGAAGCTCGAAAACTTCTTTTTCATTTTCCTTATTTCTTCTATATTAAATGACTTTCATAAGATCTCCCAAGCTAGTGTTCTTATGTGGCTTTCCAAAAAAGAATAGTATCAGAAAAGTAACTTCAAAAAACTGATTAACTGTTACAAGTGTATTATAAGAACGTGTCTAGATATTACCACTGAATTTGTTACAAAAATTGTTACAAAAAATCGGCAGAGGTCAAAATTAGTATTTGTCTCCGGCTAAAACCAACTCAAATCCTCGTTTAGCCGGCTCGAAATTACATTGAGTATAAAAATTCATTACATTAATTAGAGTCTGTGGAAAATGATTGAATATAGCTAAAAATAATGGACATTTTACAGAAAACATTTCAAGAATTGAGAAGCTTTCAGAGCCTCGCTCTGACCCCTTCTGCAACTAATCGTTCTGCTAGCACGCGTCTTTTGCTCGCTAAAAATCCTTATTTCGACCCCTGATCGACATCTATTCCTGTACTGTTGCAAGTTTGAACTTTATACGTATAATCACCAATCTTATATACATATATCAGCTTTTAGTTTGTTTAGGAATTTTGTTTTTCACATTCTTATCTTTTATCTTTTCTTCTGTTACAAGAAAATCACATGAATGACAACAACCAACTTCTTATCTTGAATCAAATTTTATCTCATCTCATCTCTTCATACACTTCTTTATACTTCGTCCAATTGAATCAAACTTTTTCTACCCCAACCGACTTCTTGATAAAATTCTTTATTCCATATAAAAACATCAAAATGGACGTTTATCTTGATAAACCTCTCTTATTTGCTTGTTTGTTTACTATACGGAATGCATTTTGGGGTTACTTAAAATTTGGCTAGTCTAGCCGATTGATTGGTTGAAAATTACATCATCAAGATTATGATTGGTTCCTTTAAAAATATTTGAAATGGCCGAAATTTGCCGACGATTCCTTATTTATCTGTTTGTTTTGAATTTATATCTTTCGTTTATTAGAAGGATATGAGTAGTTATTGGATTTGTCAGGTGATAGCTTTTTGAGTCCACTTTTTGCTAATTTTTTCTTTTGAATGTGATTTTACCATTTATACAAAGAAATTAATTGAGAGGCACCATTGGGTATTTTACTGATTATAATAATGGCTAATTTCTCACTGGGATATCGAAAAATTTCGACAATTCTTGAGGGATGAATTTTAGCCAACGGTTGTTGACTGGGATAATATTTTGTTATCTTAATCTGATTGGGATAGATAAATTGGGAAGAAAAGTCAACTTGGACAAATAATTGCTAAGATTTGCTACTGGATTCAATTTTGATTAAGACAAGGGAAATCAATGACCCGAACAAATATTTTATCATATTTTTGACTGGGATACAGTAGGAAATTGATCTTGACAGATCAAGATCAGATTTTGATAAAATCTTAGTATGGGAACGGTTTGGATATTGTTAAGATCGGTCACGTATGTTAGACAGATCTTTTACTCTAACTATTACATAACACATATCATAAAAATCAGGCACAGTTTTGTAATAATGGAACGTTTCCTATAATGTTTTCGAACTAAATTATGACTTTTATTTTATAACTTTGAAATGAACATTCTGATATCTTTCATACCTATATGACGTCATCAATTTTCATTCTTTCATTTTTTTTTTACTTTTTAGCATGCTCCCTGTTCAACATCCAGCTTAAGCCTGATTTTCACAGCTGCAGAATTTTACATCATTCAATTGAAATATAAAAAATAGAATAAACAAACAATTAGAGATTAATTTAGGGAGCATCTCAACGTCTTGTCTCATTTTGGATTGGCTAAATGTTACATCATCAAGCTTCTGGTAGGTTTATTTCAAAATGATACCATCATTTTTGACTTTAAGAACCTCAAATTGTAACATTTTTCAATTTTTATGATGTAATATTCAACCATCCAATTATCTATATCACGGACTTGTCTAAATTAGACAAACTTTTGAGAATAACTTAGAATTATGATGCTTGATTATTTTTTTCAGACTGATTAAAGTATGGATAATGCGTTTTTCAGGGGAATCAATTCGCAATTGGAAATTAACTTCTAGTTTCATATTTTTTTTCTATATATGTCCTTAACATCGTTTAGTTTGTTTATTAGCTATTCAGCCTAGTTCGTCGTGGTTGTTATGATTGCTTTAGGGATTATCGTCAAATTTCGGATATATTAGCAGTTTGATTGGTTACAGCTTCAAAAAGCTGATTGACTTAATTCAAAATGACACAATTTTTTGCTTTGACAACATTTCTACATGAAATAATCAGAATCTTGATGACATAATTTCCAACCAATCAAACGATTGAATTAGCCACAATATGACGACAAATCCCTTAGAAATAAGAAGATGGCACATAAACAAATGACATATAATATATTCATTACAAACGTACGGTTAAGGAATGGTAAGGTAAGGTAAGGTAAGGCATGACAATCTTAACATACAGTAAGGCCTGAAATGTTTCCGTCATAATTTTATTGAAACTATTCAACATACAAGTCTGACAATTGGATATTTTGTTCTTTAATACAATTTAGAAAAGTTGGGAATTTTCTGCCCCACCCAACAAAACTAAACTTCGCCATAACAGGTCCAAATGAAAAGTGTAATACTTTTTATTTGGTAGAATTGTAGGTTTGAATATAGTTAATGAGCTGTCCAAATTATATGTAATATAGTAAAGAAAATCGGGTTTGAAACAAAAAAAATGAAATCGTCAATAAACATAATTAAATAATCGGTCGTTATTTCGAAAGTCTGTATAATTTATAGTATGTTATTTGGTGTTTTCAGTTTTTATTAAACACAATTTTCCAAACCATATTTCCAATAATTTGGACAGATCATTAACCATATTAAAACCTACAATTCTATCAAATAAAAAGTATAAAGCTTTTTATATGGACCTGTAATGGCGTGATAAGGTTTTAGTGGAGTGGGGCAGAAAATTCCACAATTTTCTATTTCCGATTGTGAGTATCTTTATGACCAGAATTGATTTTTTTTTGTTACGTAAATTCAACCACGTTCATTTGATCAGATTTTTATGTCGACTCTAGATGACATTTCAAAATCCGTCTTCTATTGTCTGCGATGTCACGTGACATTAAAAAAGATGATGGGGGATTAATGAAACTTAAAGATGTCGTCAAAATAATGACAGTTAAATTAACGATAAGATTAAAGTGAGAACATTTATCAAAAGGTGATGGAAACCGGGTAAATGACATTAAACTTGCATAGTACTTGTCTATTAATTTCTCAACTTTAGTTGTGTTATCAATCTGAGAATGTCTGTGTATGCGTTTCTTAGTGTGTGTCTAACACTTTGGGGCTTCTCAACATTTTATCCACTACCTAATTTATTTAGTTTCTCTGAAACTTTGGGAAATTTTGAAGATCGACCAATCAGATGCCTCAAATTGAATTTTGGAACGGGAAAGATGAAACATTACTTTAGTTCAGCTCATTAAAGTTATGAATTTTGGTGAAGTATTTATCAAACCTATTCGGATGATATTACTTTCTCCCAATCAGAGAATTCCCACACGGCTATTTTCTTATTTCAAAACAATGAAATAAAACAGCATTGACTTGAAAAGCCTCCAAAGTCAACAGAATAGGTATTTTAGTAGTCTGTGTCAAGTCTTAATAAAAATTTTACATTTTTAAATGAACCAATCATATTATTGATGATTGAATTTTCACCCAATCAGTAGTCTAATTTAGACAAAGTTTTGAGATGATCTCTTAAATGTCTTGACATTCCGCACTCTCATAACCTAGTTTCCATCAGCACCCACACAACGATGTGTCAACTTATACAATAGCTTGTGAAAGATTGGTTTTTGGTTGATGTCATTCACTCAACATATTTGACCATAACACAAGATTCGATTTGCCCGCAAGTGAGAACTTATCGCAAAGAGACAACGTTTCTGCTTGAGTAAATATTTGTAATTTTAAAAGGGTAAGTATTTTTCAAATGTTTATCAGGTATTCAAATAAGAACCAGAGGAATCGGGAGAATTTTCCGACTAGAGATTAATATTTCACCTAAATTCACCTACATTACCCGAGTGAATTCATACGATGGGCGTATATTACTGTTGTTTTTATAGTATTTTATGTAGTGTTGTGCATTATTCCCTGGCTATAAATTTGATTCCTCGACCTTGAAATTTATAGTTGAACTTCTGATATTTAGACAGGTATAACACTAAAACTATCAATCTTAAGTATTTTAAAATATTCTATGTGATTTTGGGGGAAATTTCCTTGTAAGGAGTATTGCAAATGTGAATGATATGAAGCACAACATTCAACCGGTGTGGTATACAAGCACTTATGATTAAAATGGATAGAAGGATAGATAGTTGTCATGGTTTTCTTCTTAATAGGCCAAAACGTCTCTTTAGGGACCATAAACATATGACGTCCAGTGATTTTGGCCAGTTTTTGGACCCACTGCCTCCTTATCAAGTTAACGGTGGAGTTGAATGCACCGGGATAACGGGAACATCATCATCATCATCATTTTCGGTGATCCCTTCCGGTTATCAATAGTCATCAATAAAAATAGGGTTACGAGTTTAATAGATAGCATTGGTCAAAATGCAAGGCTATAAAAAAGAGAGATGGTATTTTGTCAAAATCTTTTTAAAATAAAATTTGCAATTTGGAGTTAGTGTCGTCATTTTTTGGCACTCTGCAGGTTTTTCCATACATTTCCCTATAATGATGTCATCAGGAAAAAGTTCTGACGTCAGCAAAATATTGAACCG
>JAUKPT010003645.1:0-11837 GCA_032273505.1 Nanomia bijuga | reverse complement strand
TACTGACTTGAAAGAAATTGTGATGTAAAATCAGACTAATCTAAAATCTTCACTGAGTCCCTTAGTACCTACGATTTGAAAAAGGAATTGTCTTCTTTTTAAGATAACGGAAGAACGAAAAATGATAGGGACTTGTCATTTCATGACGATCGTTACATCCTGAGAAAATTGTTTACAAAAAAATAGATTTTATGCATCTTTTAACCATCTAAAAAAATATATTCAAAGGTCCTTTTTTCCCCTAATTTCTTTCTTATTGACTCAAATGTTTACTAATCGATCGAAGATTACGTGTCTTAAGTTTCGAGTTTCAGACATTTCTCGAACCCTATGTTCTAGAAATCTGTCGGTGACATATTGGGCCTTATCTTAAGCTGGACATGCACTAGTCTCTATAAAAAATGTTTCACGCTCCTAATTCTTATATTTTAGCAATTTTGAGCCCAAATTTGCCTAAAAAGAGTTTGATGACGTCACGATAGAAGGCCGAATCTTGTCTATACTATTGATTTATTATACCAGCCATATATCTTGTCCCAACTATCCCCGGAATATCATGTTTTACCTTTCTAATACTAATATTTCAGCAAAAAGAAGGAATTTTAGCTATTTTGGGCCCAAATTTGTGCTAATACATCATTGCGACGTCACAGCAGGGAGTACCAAAAATGCATCCAAAATGTCTAAATGGCAAATTGGTGGTAATATCTGTTCAAAAGAGTCTTTGAGCGCCAATTTTTTCGGGTTTACTACTCATACATCGTAACTAACCTTTAATTTCCCCTTTTTCTCCAATGACGACATAAAAAGGGTCTTGAAGGTCCCAAAGGACCAAAATATTGACACGAAGTCTTCCTTTCACCTTGAGAGACATAGAATTATCATTATTCTATATATTTGATAACAGAATAGCAAGGAACGTAGTCCTTTAGACAATGAAGTATTATTTACAGACACAGTACCGCCGTAACGCCGTTACAGGCCTCCGGAACAGAGCTTTGCACCGAACTTATAATATCTAAAAAGAAGAAAGATGTTTCCATATTTTGCACAAAAAAAAAATACAGAAAAAGCTGCTGAAGATCAGATTTTATTGACATTTGAAAAGTTGGCCTCAGATAATCTTCCCATTTTTTAACTTTACACTTCCGGGTATTCTAGTAGTCTATGATTCCCCAAACTGGTCCAAAGTGATAGTTAAATAAATAATTAAATAAATAAAGAGAAACTGTTATTTTGTAGAACATACTCAGTACTCAAAAAAAAAAAGAGAACCATTTCACAGTATAAAATGGGTCAAATGTGGAAAAAATACACGAATTTTCGGAAGGAGGACCTTCGACAAATGGCTCACAATTCCCATCGAAAATTGTTAGTATTATTTTCAACGTCGATGTTTGTAACTTTTCTAAGACTTGTGGTGATATTTCAAATGCCACGGTAAGAATAAAAATAAATACATTTTTGAGTTTCTCAAAAATTGAGGTATATTTATCTTAAAATTTTTAAATATTTTTAAATTTTTCAAATGGCACAGGAAGTTTCAAATTTTCATTTTTCATCAACTTTCATTCAGTATTTTCACTCTTAACGAATATATGATGGAGTGCTCAGCAGTCGCTACAATTACATTAACCTTTCTTAAAATGCGCATTTACTACCTTTGAGACCATGAACATTTGACGTCCAGTGATTTTGACCAATTTTATGATCCCGCTCACCGCAATCCAGTAAACGGTGGAGCTGGATGTACCCCTTAAAGTTCGACGTTATACGTTATACGTTATACGTTATACGTTATACGTTCTTAAAGTGGACTAATTTAAGAAAACCGCTTACCGGATTTAGGTTTGAGGCATTGTTACCCTCTCCCGAAAATCAAATTAATTTGGCCTTAAGTATTGCGACGCGAGGTTGAGGGCCATATAAAACTGCGTAGTTTGACTGGGGGCGTTAAAAAACCCATACCCACTTTTTAACCGTTTCTCCTCTATTCCATTCATAAAATAGAACCGAATAGTAATCAACACCACAATACCCCTCTAATTAGGTTTATCACTGCTTAAGATAGATAGATTACTGAATGTTATGCTTAGTCCATGTGGAAGCTCCCCCCCTTTAACTCATAAACAATGGCTGAAATAGAACAGTACATAATAGAAAAAAAGGCTTCATGACCTAAATCAGATGACGACGTCAGGATTTTATCTTTCCAATTACTTTTCGGTTCCGTAAATCTATATAAATATATAAATACATTGTTCCTATGGTAATAGGAAATGCTCTCCATACACATTCTTGATCGCAAGTCAAAACTAAAATGTTATCATGTGGAAACTACTATATAGAAGCTACATGTTTTCAGAGGAAGGTATAGTAGCTGGGAAGAGGTATTCAACACCTCAAAAAAAAAACCTAACAAAAATTTAACAAAAATTAAACGAAAAAGAAAAATTAAAACAAAAACATAACAATAATGAAAACAATGATTTCAAATTTGAGAATGTGTGATCGTCAACAATTACACAAAATTTTCTCAGACAAAAAAATTAAAAATTCATTTAAAAATATTAAACAACTAAGTGGGATGTATGTGGGTGGCCAGCAAGGGGGTGAGTAAGCGTTATGTCAAATAATGTCTTATATTGTTAATTAAAATTGTATCAATACTTGTTAGTGAAGGGAGAATAACGAAGGGAGAAGAAACAGCGCTAAAAAACAGAAAATATGCCTTTATTTTATTTTATTTTATTCAACCTTCAATTACTCTTCCTTTTTAACAAGCATTGCTAGTCATGTCATTACTGTTAGCGCAGTTAAAAAAATAATTCTAAAACCCATTTCTCTCCGAAAAAAGCAGAGAGAAAAATTAATGTTTTTTATAACTTTCCTTTTCTTTTTCATTTTACTATTAATTGCAAAAAAAAAAGAGAAAAAAATGTTTTGATGACAAAAAATCTGGGTTCAATTATAACTGAACTTATAATACTAAAAATATTTTAATCTTCCGTTACAAGTTCTCTTATCCCTTTAAATCCATGTGTCTTCTTTACCTCTTTGTATCCTGCAAAATCCTTTACGATGCGATTTTATCACTATTAAGCTACCATCTTTAATCTTGTTTCTTTTCTTTGGCGGCTTTAGCACGTGGTGAGGATCCGTTTGGTACATTTTCTCCTTTCTTTTTGTTTTTCTCGCCGCGGTTTTGTTTTTTTGGTGGAGTAGATTCGCGGTAGCGCCGGACTTGGTATCGGATGAAAACCCAGGCCATCCAGGCTTGTACAAGGATAATGG
Source organism: Nanomia bijuga (assembly GCA_032273505.1). Taxonomy (NCBI): domain Eukaryota; kingdom Metazoa; phylum Cnidaria; class Hydrozoa; order Siphonophorae; family Agalmatidae; genus Nanomia; species Nanomia bijuga. The sequence continues at coordinate 8,543 of JAUKPT010003645.1, read as the reverse complement.
CAGCAACCCATGCGATTCTACAAAGCAAGAAAATAATTTTCGATACTAGATTATGTCCATCTCATCCGTAAGAACAGGGTGTTAAAGCAAACCATCGGTAGACCCACGGACAACTATATTACTCCGACAGGAAAATTCAAAAATTAACGTAGGCCATTCTTCAAATTACAATAACTCAAGAACGAATTGATAATTTTTTTTGCAAATGAAAGAAAATTTAATGCTTAATAAGAACGTGTTAACGAAACTTCTTCAAAAATGAAAATTAAGTGGTAAAAAGGGTAATCTCCAAAACTATCCGAAATTTGGAAATACTCGATAATGAAGAAATGAGAAAATTCTGTATGCAAGATCACTTTTGATTATTAAAAATCAAGCAAAAACCAGTAAAGACAACCTATATCAACATATCTAAATTCAATTTTCAATATTCAAACGCAATTTCGAAGCTCAAAAGACATCTATAAAATGAAAATTAAACCGAAAAAATGCATTTTTTCCAATATTCAGAAGAGTAAATGCAACAATGATTTGTCTGTACTTCACTTATCATAACATCTAAAGACGGATTTAATAAATTTATTTAATCAGTCTAATCAGTTTGATCAGTAAATTTATTTAATCCGTCCTTAGATGCTTAAACCATATTACCCTACGTTTAGACTCAATCTGTTCAATTCCTTACAGATGCTGGTCAGAAATTAATAATTTACAAAAGCGCAGGAAGAAAATATTTTTAAGGCACCCTGCCTGAATCATTCCGTGAGATCTTGAGATTTGTCTTTGCTTACCGCGATCACCATCGCAGTATCGCACACTTTCTGTTACTGGGGTGTTTACTCGACAAGAAAGTGAATTATTAGGACTTTTCACAAACGAATCAAAACAACTTCTTCAAGCTCGAATTTCTAATAGGACATCTCAAAAAGGTTTCCATATTTTTTAACAGAAAATGTCTACACAATCAAACGGCTAAAATAGTATTTTTGGTGATATACCTAAAGAGTTTTGTTGTTATCCTGTCGCACCCTACTTTCCATCGAAAAGCTTCAAAAGCTCAACAGTGAATCATAAAGAAAAACCTAATTTGATTCTATTTTTCTAGTGAAGGCAGACAGTCTGCTGAAATAATAAACTCAATTTCCCTCTATTGGCAGGAAATTAATTCTCAAAATTCGCTATTAAAAAGATAATCAAAAAAAAAAATCACGCTAGGTTCGATTCGAGTAGAACCAGAAGCATGTCTAGAGAAAGAGAAACAAATTTGAACTTGAATTTCATTAGAACAGGCCTGTCAGTGTACCGCGATCGAGACGATCGAAACAATCGCGCAACGAATGCGCAAACTTCTGCAGCGCGATCGTGAAACCGATCACGCAATGTACGGGATTTCTTCTTTTGGATCGCATAAAAGTACGCGCAAGCCCTTCGCGCGATCGTAAAATCGCGTACATATTTCTTACTGGCAGGCCTGTTAGAATGTCCCATCGGGTTGGTTATTGGTTAATCTTATCGCACAGCCCTTCATATTAATCCATTAATTATGCAACTTCATATTAATTATGCACGACGTCGCATACGGTAAAAGCAGATGAGTCTACATCCCTGGCTTCATAATGGAGACTTGCGCACGGTTAACTGTGGCGATTTCCCAGCGATGGAACTTGCAATTCGATGGTTTCTTTATGTTTCGGTGTGGTGGACCTCCTGTCGTACGACTGGAATGTATTCGAGATGTGAAAAAGAAGAAGGGAATTCCCTGTTTCCTCTTTCAAACGTGCCGGGTAAGTGCCTTGGTGGCTACCACTTCGGCCAAAAATAAAAACCAGCGAAGAAATCCTCGGAAGCAAAATACATCACCGAGGACTTCCCCGTAAATACCAAAGTAAATTAGTCTTTGCCCCGGCAGATATGAAAGTGACCACCAAGGCACTTGTTCGGGATGTTTTCAACATGCACTGGTGTTGAATGTTCTACAAAAGTTCAAAACCTTTTTTTAATCCCGCCTCTTCACGTTTTCTTTTTTAAGAACCTCGTTTATAAGAACATCACCTAACTTGAGAACCAGATTATTCTTAACAAGCCGTTTTTGCTCAAAGATGGAGAGCAATTTGTTAAATAAATTTAAATAAAAAACATACACATCAGTGGACTAAATTTTCAGCAAAAAGTAATTAATCATAATTTTGCCCATTTTTGCACTTTAGCTACTTTTCTCAAAAGCCAGATTTTTCTTGGGAAATCTGGCCTTATTACTATCTTTCTTACATTGTAATCTTACTTCATGTCAAGTTTCATAAAAATTGTATGACCAGTTTTGGAGAAAATAGTGGATCAGTAATTTAGCACCAAATACAGCACCTTTTAGACTCATTGACATACTTGAAAGAAAAAACATCTTAAGGACATCTTATGTCCAGGCTGAATGAAAGTCAAGAAAAGTAATTGTTGAGTTGGTGTGGTTGGTATGATAAATTTATAATATTATTGATGTTTAGATCAGAGATCAGTGATCAAATTCTCTTTTTTAAATAGGGAAAGTTATTGTATTTTGGTTATAACATGATATAAATTGATAAATAATAAAATAACAATAATAATTTACTGAAATACCTAGAAATATACATTTCAAGTGCTGTTTTAATCGCTCAAAGCTTCCATGTAACATACAAGAACGTGATCTAATAGCAACAGAATGCTAATAGATACCAAATGCCAATTTCTGCTCAACGATTTCGCAACATCTCTCCGGTTCGTCATCTTTGACACAACGGTGAGATGATTTATGTCGTTATGACAACCAACGACACAATAAAAATACGAAAAGCAAGGGTTCAACATTTTCCGGGTCGTGGAATCAAATCTATAGTCAGGGAATATACATAATTTTAGGAGTTTAGGAGAATTTAGGAAGGTTGGGTACCCTGCGTGTAAAACTGATTCGTGACCAATGTCCCTCTAAAAGAAAAACAATGAATAATTGAAGAGATTATCTTCTTTTTTATCTGACGTACGATAAGTTCTTCGCTGTTGGGTTCAAGTTCATTTTGAATGAGATAAGAAGATGGGAGAGATTAGTATCATGTAGCCCTCGTGAATAAATCATCAATTAATCAATTATCAATAACATGAAAAAAGACATGAAAAGACATAGCATGGAATGCCGAAAGAAGAGGAGAGGAGATGTTTTCAAATTCCGATGAAGAGATCTTTTTTTTTAAAATAAGTCAGAACTTTAAGGGGAACTCAAATATATGAAGAGAGAATTCTTGAAGAGTATAACAGGGGTGGAAATTTTCACCGGGGATCGTCCTGACCTCATCCTCGCCAGAAGAAAGTCTCGCGAGCCTCGTGTTCGTTATATCTTGTCGTCCTCAAAGGATTGTCCCTCCATCTCCAGTGGCGGATCTGGAGTGTCTTGAGTGTCTTCATGAAGACATTCATTTTTGATAGGAGCAATTCTTTTGGGACAGTTTTTTATTATTTAAGACTAAATTGGACATATGAATTGTTAAACTGAGTTCAAGATGAGGCCTAGCTAACACTAGAAAATAGGTTCTGGAAAAGGTTTTCCATGCTTTTTCAGTGCTATATTTTTCAGAATTTCCCACAACATAATACTAATTTTGAAGACGCTCAGAAATTGGGCCGGATCTGCCACTGTTCTAATCCTGTCCCCGCTGGGAAAAGTCCTTTTGCAGGCCTGTCAGTAAGATATATGCACGTGATCGGTTACAAGATCTCGCTGAGGGTTTGCGCGATCGAGTTTCTACTGGCCTTTTTATGAATTGCGCGATCGCAATGCTTAAAATTTGCCGTTCGATTGGTCCAAAGTTACATCATCAAGAATCTAATTGGTTTGTTAAAAACTATTTTCATCATTTTTAATATCGAAAAAGCATCAAATAATGACATTTTGAAGTGAACCAATTAAAATCTTAATGACATAATTTTGAACCAATCAAACGGCAAATTATACATAATTAGCAGACAATCCCTTATGACCTCTGGAAAAAAAATTTCAAGCAAGTCTGTTGGACAGAACGTTTATATTGGCACCATGGCGTTTGATTGGTGGATTTTCCCCAGACGTTCGACAGCCACGATTTATTTTCTTTATAGCAAAATAATTATAATCATTACAAATAAAAACGATTTGTTCGCTTAATACCACAAAATCCTAAACAAAATTTCAGAAAAAAGAAATTTAATTACAAGAATTAAAGAACAAGTTTCTTAAAGAATCCGGAAATTGTTACGACTTAAATTTAATCTTTACTCGAGCTGAAATAACCACCGTGCAAAGAAACAGTTTCATATGTTTCGACGAGAACGATTTTTGACACTCCCCAAAAAAAATTGTTACTGTGGTGCAAGTATTGTATGACGGTTGTAATTTCTTGATACTTGACACCTTTTGATACATGCTCATGACGCAACTACTATCGCTTCCTGTTATAAATGGAGCAAATGAATCGTCTACCTCTTCTATTTGGAGACGATTTGTTAGAGCAATCGAGAGGGCTTAATCAAGTATTTTAATTTTCTACGCTTGAACAAAGCTGCGCCAACTAAAGTGAAGACAAAGGTGCTGAAATCATTCGTCATGAGCAGCCTATTGCATATCTTTGAGGCGTTCGGTCTAAAATACCAAAAGATTTTGAGTATGCGTACATCAAATTGCTCAAAAGCTGCTTCAGTGTACGTCCAAATGCACCAAATAATATCCTGTATCTTGAATCTGGACTTCTTCCAATACAGTTCGTTATCCATTCATGGCAGTATAAATTTTACAAACGGTTTAGAGAAAACATTGATTCTCACTCTAGACGTGACAATTTGTGTGAATAAATGATAAACGTTTTTCAGGCAGCAACAGCTTGCAGTATGGAATTATAGTAAAGAAAAGTTGTTTATAACATCATATTTAGCGAATTCAAAAACGTCCTTGGGATTCTTGGAAAGTCGAGACGCTTTGTCCCCCAATCAAACACCCCCAATCACCTTAAAACACCCACTAATACCCCCAAATATCCAATTAATCTGTATCCTTATCCCTATACTCGCAGGGCTGACAATGGTTTTTGAAAAGTATTTTTCAAGACTTTTCCAGAGATTTTCTCTGAAAAGCATATTAATATTCCAAACATTCCATTGATTTTGAGGTAATTTTTACAGACATTTTTTCAGGTTGTTATTTCTTCAAAATGCAGGCAACAAAAAAACATAGAAATTAGCATTTTTATGGTCCACCATAATTGGAGAAATTTTTGCAAGTAAGAGTTATGCCCTAAAATGCAATTTTTATAAACAAGAAATTAGAAAAGTAAAATAATTTGTTTTTATCATTTTAGAGAGATCAAAATTCCAGAAAGTTAAAAACACTGAAAATCCAGACTTTTCCATACTTTTTTAAAAATTACCAAAAATCAACAATTTTTCCAGACTTTTGGGGTCGTTGCCAACCCTGACTCACTCATACTCGGTATTCCGTTAACATTGCTTCAGTGAAAACTAACACTTATTCATGCGGTGAATGTTAGCAAATAACTATCAATTATTGACTTTATTATCTCAAGGCATAGTCTAGTGGTTAATACGTTACGTAATCACCAGCTATGACCGCGGTTCGAGTCCTCGTCGAGGCATATGATTTATATATGATTAAAATTAAAAGGATTAGCCACTAGACTTTGTGGCTGGAGCTTGTCCCGGCTTCGTTAGCTTGAAAGTCCCACGTAGGGTTCTGTTCACTGTCAAATGTTGTGTGTGTCGTCCTGTGATCCCGACCCAAATAGTAGTACTTAGTAAATTGCCTCTATTTGGGATGTGCGCTGGGTATATAAGCAAAGATAAAAAAAATAAATATCCCATAGAATAACAACGACTTGAGATTTTATCTAAAAAAATTTAAAAAAATATATAATTAAAAACCGAATTCGATTACCTCACAGCGTAGCAGCCATTCTCTTAATGTCACTTAAATTGCATTCTTTCACTTCAATGGCACATCCCATAGGGAATAATCATCCGCCAATACTATTAATAGTACGGTTATTGTTTGTCGAGAAACACTCAAATTATTATTATCGTCGCTCAAACAATAAAATAAAATTGTTATCATTTCTGTTTGGTCAGTGATATTCGAGTCTTCCTTTTTTATGTTTTTAATTCTTTCAACTGTAAATGAAAAAAAGGGACAAAGATTATGATTTGGGGGGCTAAGGAATCACCTCAAAAGGTGTCATGTCATGTCACCCCCTTCCCCACTCCCCACTCTGCGTACAATTTCGAGTGAAATATAAATCTTATGTCTTATGTCTCATGTCCAATCAGAAAATTGATGATGTAATACCCCACCAATCAGAAAGTATAAACTAGACAAACTTTTGGACATGTAACACAAGGTCGTGTGTTTCTTCATCTTCATCTTCATTTTCTTTTCGTTCAAGATGAAACGGCCGAGCAGATGATACAACATGAGAAGAAGAACAGCAACAACAACATCCTATTATAAATAGAACGAGAAAGCAACATCTGGTTCGACACACAGCTAACAGCTACCATTATTGTTTCATCATCAACTTCATTTTTCTATCGAGTGCATTAAAGTTTCATCTTGAAGTGAGCCGCATGCTCACAGAACTGTTTGACATGACGTCATTATGAAAGTAAACAAAGAAGTCAAACCATGATAGACGAAGAAATAAACCAATAAACGAAAAACGAAAAAAGGTGCAAAAATAGAAAGTTGTTAAATTCAAGTGGAATAATAAAGAATAAAGAGCGGGGGCATATAATTTGCCCGCATACATAAAGGTCTGTGTTGACAACAATGATAAGAGAACAAAAAAGGGTACAAAAAGGGTACAAAAAGGGTACAAAAAGGGTGCTAATAAAGGGTACAAAAAGGGTACAAAAATGGTGCCAATAAGTGGTACAAAAAGAGTACAAAGGGGTACAAAGGTGCCAGAAAGTGGTAGAAAAGGATACAAAATGATTGCAATAAGGGGTACAAAAAGGGGTACAAAAAGGGGTACGAACATGGTGCCAATAAATAAAAAGGAAAGAAAGTTGATAACTTCAGATAATAAAAAAAGGTGTGGTATAAAGAAGAGAATACAATTGTCTTACTAAAGAAAAGCTTGGTGCAAAAAATTAAAGCTAGACCCGATGATTGGTTACCGAGAAAACCTGACAAAGGAGCATGGATGAATCTATGTGACCAATCACCAATATCGGTCGGTCCAAAAAATGATAGAGATTTTAACCATGGGTGGTGTTACTCGAAGGACAAGAAACTGGCGGTAATCTCGTACAGCGTTGTCAGTAATCTTATGGTAATCACATGGTAATCTCATAGCAATCCCTGGTAATCCCTAGTAGTCCCAGGTAATGGTTAATGGTTAATGGTTAATGGTTTGCACTTATGATGAAACAGCCATCCAGAAGTTCTTTATGTACTTATCGAGGCAATGGCTTAAGTCCCACCTTGTGTTTCGTTAACTACCAATTGACTACCCAGTTTCCCTCACATGGCATGGGTCGACCCGTCGGCATTGCCTAACGATAGTTAATGTGCTCTCGCTAAGAGCCCGAGTTGAGTGCATTTTATTGCATCATTTGTAATGACACTCGCCTCTATTATTCGCGTCCCCCATCCAGTGAGTATCTCTCGACGACGATGCTTAACTTACATGAATGGAAGTGTGCTGAAAGATGACATACCACTGCGCGATGGTATGACATTGGTAATCCCTGGTGATCCTAGTGATCTATGGTTGGTAATCTCTGGTAATCCGGGTAATCTTAAGTCATCTTAAGTAATCTCCTTTTTATCATGTAATTATTTTGAGATAATTTGGGAAATTATTATCTGATTTAATGAAACCACGTGTAAAACCAATATATCATTAAGAGCACTTGACACATTCTACAAGAGATAAGCTTATCTTAGGAATCAGAGGAAATACTACACCGTTCTTTTATACTACAGCATTTCTGAAGCATTCTTCATGTTTTTTTTTTAAGCATAACATTAGAAGGATATCAAGGCTCAGATAGGGTAATTATTTAAGCATATGGTTAAGCATATTTCCCAGCCTTGGTTTGCACTTTTTTTTCTATAGGGGCTGAGGGAGATGGAAACGACTAACGAATTTATTGACGGATTTATTGAAACGATATAATTTATGTAATATTTATGTAAACATTATGTTGATATTCGAAAGCAAGATCACATAAAGAGTGCAACAAGTTTCCTTCCTTTTCGATGCTCAAATTAACCCTATATTGATACTTCTTCAAGAACCAGAAAATTAAGGTTGATATTTTTTCAGAAAATAAGCATAATATATTCATCTTTTAAGCTAGCTTGTGCTTTCTCCATAAGCATAACCGAGCTACTACTGGGATCACAGGACGACACACAACATTGAACACTCAACAGAACCCTACGTGGAACTTTCAAGCCAACGAAGCCGTGACATCTAGAGGCTAATCTTACTGAATTTTAATCATATATAAATCATATGCCTCGACGA
>JAUKPT010003644.1:0-11839 GCA_032273505.1 Nanomia bijuga | reverse complement strand
TTTTTGAGCAAATTGGCTGATGTTGAGCTATTTTGACTTTTTAGCCATTATAGTGCCCTAAGTTCATGTGTGATATCAAAAAAATCGTCGGAGCCATTTTTGAGAAAAAGTGTAAACTAACTAACTAAACAACCAACCAACCAACTACGGCACTGATCCTATAGGACCCTGATCCAAAACTAGAGACTGGATAAAAATTTAATAAATATGTTAAAAAATGCTTAAAAACCCTTTCATCGAAATCAAATCCTAATCTACAAAATTGGAAGAATAATTTGATTACGACGAAGAGATGTGCCTGAAATTTTATAATATGACAAAAGTGACTATTACACCAAGATGACATTTTGAAGTGAGTAAATAACAAGTAAACCACAAACGTAAGTGGATACATTAACTTCCTGTGTAACATTTGTGAAATATTATTTTTTACTTTGATAACTAATATATTTGACAATATATTGTACAGAAGGTTAACGAAGATATTATATATTCAACTATGTAAACATATCACTATGTTAAATTCAATGTGGATATATCAATTATGCCAACATTGTCTCCCATATGGTGGGAGCTCAAAAAATATTTTTTTATAGAAATAACAGATTCAGTTTAATTGACATTTTTTTATTCTGAATACTGAAGAATTATGATTAATACAAATCTTACTGCAAAACAATAAATGAAATATATTATCAACAAAAAAATCTTTAACACAATTTAACAAACTCACATTTCTAGTCACAATCCCAACCCCTCTAAATTAGGTCAAATCTGTTGCTGCAAAAAAATGCCATCGTCAATAAAAAAACAGCAGCAAAGTAATGTTTACAACAGCAAAACACCTGCCTTTCTCCACAGAAATCACAGAAATTTATTGTACCAAAAGAATTAATTCGAAACTATCCATCACTAGATAAAAGTTGTTTTGTTTTTTTTACATAAAAACTGCTGTTGACAAAATTTTGCTGTCATTATTTTCCTTCGTCACGACTGACGGCAAATGCTGAATGCTGTTGCAGATTCAGAGGGCTGCAATCTTAAAAAGAATTTATTCAAAAAAAATTGACTTAACCTGTTTCTGAAACACTGGTTTTTAGTTTTCCCTGCTCCCAACTCTATTGTTAACTGATTTAATCAAAGACTTAGTTGTAACAAGCACAAATGATAAAAAAATAATTACAATAAAGAAGAAAGTAGACAGGTCCTGTAGGTCGTCTAAAAAGGTAGAGCAGTGACTGTTTTTCATATGGGTACAACCTAGTTAAACCCTTAGATTTTCTCATATAATCTGGGCTTAACATTCAAGAGCAGGGTCTGATATTCCAAATCTTAATTTTTAAGGGAATACTTCTAATTTAGAATTTGTGATACCAAGAAGTCAAAATTTAATTAGATCTGAGATTTTCAATTAAATAGAATAACTTCACTAGAGTCATGTAACTCGCATTTATGATCACGTGCATATCACAAGCCTAAAAAAATCACTATTCCTAGAAATATGGACTAAAATTGTTTCTCATACATCAATAAGACTTAACAAAGATAAACACAAATAAATAAATATCAAAAATTCGCTAAAATGGGTGTGAACTTATTATCTTCTTATCATAAAAATATCAAAAATATAATGATTAAGACAATCCAAAGATGTATAGTCTATTTATAGCAAAGCCAAATATGGTAAAAAAATAAATAGTAGATGAAGACATTTGAAAAATGCTTTTAAGTAAATGAACACTTTGACCACGTGTTATAAGAATAAAATTGTCACACAGCTCATCATTCAACTAAAACACTTAGTAAAGAAAAATCGAATTGAATTTTTAGGCAGATATAAAGTATCAGGACGGAAATAAAACACTGGCAGTGTTTTTCAGTTAACTTGAATATTTATGTTTAATGAAAAAAATGATAAGTTATTGATGAACGTAAAAACTACTTTAAGTGATTTATGGTTTATAGTTTGCACATATGATGAAACAGTCATGTACATCTATTCGCATGCTCATTGAGGCAATTGTTTATGTCCCACCCCGTCCCACCTAGTGTTTCGTCAGGTGCCAACTGACTACCTAATTATATTGGTCGACCCAAATGACTTGCAGTGAAGTTTCAATTAATACACATTGTATATTGACACTTTCTTGGTCACAGTAGTATGGTTGTTTTAATACCGCTACAAAGAAGAATTGATGAGTTAGGAATTGTTCTTGGGTCGCACCAACGGGAGGTGAAGTTGATCTCTATTACACCACAAGCCCAGTATTAGCTTAGTTTTACTAGTCATAATCAATTTAAGATAAGCTTAAATATTTGCTGTTAATCTATAATGGTTTTTATTTAACATTAAGCCTGGCTAGTTAGTTATGTGTGAATCTTTATCACTTAAAACAAAAATATTCCAAGCTTGTCTTCATATCAATATCAATACCAAGCTTAATTAGGTTATTGAAACTTTTGATATGATTTTTTTAATCCCCTAATCTTTTATCTATCAGAAAAACGTTCCATTAACACTCAATTGACTAAATATGGAGAACAAATAAGGACGATTGTCAATTCTAAGTATTGTGAAGATTACCAAGAATTCATTTTAAAACATTCAAATTACTTACTGTTTAGTTTCACATCTAGCCATTATGAAGACATTCTATTTCAGAGCTCTGTTTACTATACAACAGAAACTTAAAGATATGGAAAGTTAGAATTCAGGAAAATATTTTTTGAAGACAGTAAAATATTAAGAAGTTTTAATACATCTTTTGTAAATTCTGAACTAAACATTAAAAATTGGAAATAAATTGAGCTCAGCTTTTTAAGTAACCATACTATTTATATATCATGACTAAATGTAGGTTTTGAAGTTTTTAAAACTACTAAAAGTTTTTAAAGCTATAAAAAGAAAATGTGTGCCCATATCATCCCATCCTTTTAGGATATTATTTGTTTTAGGCAGGTATTCATTTACTTGTTGGAATACATTCCACATTTCATGGACAAATCGCGGTGTTCTTCTTCTTCCTCGACGAAGTTCTCCTATATAATATCTTCCATTATCTATCATAACCGCTTTATTTCCCATACGCTAATCATCTGTTTGTTTGTTCTAAATTCGTCATCCCTCATGAATTGTTGCTGAAATCCTTCTGTTTCACCCTTATAAATATTGATAGGCAATGATGGAATAGAAGACCACAAATTATTGTATCTGGAAACACTGCTTGGATAGCACCGATGTATGTCAGTTCAAAATCAATTGTTTACGATATAAGTAAACCATACATATTAATAACTGTCTAAATTTTTGGGTTGATTACCAGGGGGAGACATCGCATCTCTGGGAGCCATCCGAAATTAAAATCAAAATTAATTTTCATTATTAAATGGATTGTCTCTAAATAAAAGTTTTTTTTCTGTTTGATTGACTGAAAGTTATATCAAAAAAAGAATCTGATTGATTTAGTTAGCAAACTTCTAATTAAACCAACCTGTATCTTGATGATGCAATTTCTAACCAATCAATCGTTGGATTTAGCCATAATTCTTCTTAAAATTATATGTTATTATCTTTAACAACTAATAATGATGATGACATAAAAATTATTAGGAGGTGCCATCTCCCACTCCTTTACCACAAGCAACGACTATTCTGGCAAAATTAAACAGTGTAATGTGCCAAGATGTCACGATAAACAAATATTAACACATCATCAATTTTTCAATGATGAAAAAATGTGACGTCATGTTAACTCATCAACATTTTTAGAATTTCATAGAAATTTCATTTTTCTTTTAAGTTTTTGATTGTATCAATGAGTATTAACGCTATTTTTATTTTGGGGGGGGGCAAAATTGCACCCCAAGCACTTAAAGAATCCCGTGCTCTAAATGTGTTTTAGGGGTACTTTATTGAAGGGTAGTCTGTAATTTTTGTACATTTTGAAGGTTTGGAACTAGTTTTTGTCATCTAAATCGTTTCAAATGCTTTAATTTTACTTATCAAGTCTTCTAAAAGTCTTTATAGAATATTAATATTAATATCTATTAAAATATTTCTGTTTGGGACCCAAAATCAGTCAAAATTGGGAAAAATGACCAAAATTGTCTTATTCTGTATACCTGACTCTAATATTGGAGCACTATTACAGAAAAAAAGCAGGGGGTGCAATTTTGGACCTCCAGGGGCTAATCTAGGTGGAATTTGCGTTCGAACATTGGACGAATGAAACGATTTTGCCCATCAAAAACATAAAAAATGTGCCCTTTTTATGTTATAATTCTTAAAAATATGCCCTTAATTTCTAGATTAGACCCTGACCTCCCCCTCCATATGAAAAAAAGACCCAAAAAAACAGGGTTAAGAAAATCGTTTGTTGCCTAATCGTTGGGGCCATTTAGTTTGGAAATGCACCCATATGTTCTCTTTAGGAATAAAACCTAAACGTTCTCTTGGAGTTTCATACCTACACTACACAAAAGCACAAAATTCATTATTTATTGTGTTAACTTCATTATCATTTAACACAGTACTAAAGAGGTGACTAAAGATTCTTAGTAATCAACTCTATTTCTAACCATTTTTAATACTTATTACTATCAAGGAAATTTCTCTATAGTTCAAATCGTTAGCTTATAGTATTTTTATTCATAACAAGAACAAATATTGGAACAATTATAACTTTTCATTCATGATATCAATCAATTCAGGCCCCATACTATTAATCTAAACAAACTGTTACTAAAAATAATCTGATCATATATAGAGTACAAAGCTATCGTACAACGAATACAAATCTGATAGAGGGAGCATCAGCAAACGAGTGTATTAGTTGATACTATTTTCAAAGGATTAGCTACTTCTCAAAACAACAACAATATCTAAATGACGAAAAAAGAAACGACATGACATTAATGGGAATCACATCTATAGTACAACAGGGTAGAAATAATGGTAATTAAGTAGGAAAACTTACACCAGCAGTAAAATTGCAATATATTGACAAGGTACTCCAGTTGCATTGATAATGTGAGAGATTTATCTTTAATCTATTGCTTAAATCCTGCTAAAATTATTTATCTCTCTGTATAATCTAGTAATCATGTACTTGCTAATCCTATATCACATCACTCAAGTATCATATGGGAGTAAAATATCAACTTAAAATAAAAAGCATAATAATAGCTTCGATCATCTACATTTACAAGATCTCGCTATTACATTAAAATGGTAACAGATTATGTAAATCTTCAAAATAATCCAGCATCAAAGTTCAATACAATTACGAGAAAAAGTCTAGTATTCTCCTGATCTTTGTGCTCCAGAATACTCAAAAGAGGAACTCAACAATTTGAACTTCTGTACTTCGAAAACTGATCAAATATAATACAGAGTGCTAGCAACTTAGCAAAGGATTTTTTCAAATTCATGTAATAATCGATGTATAACATTATTGTTAATAAAACAAAATGAGAATTGTAAAGAAAATTTTTAAAAAATCCTATGAATTGAAAAAATATGATAATCTGAGCAGTTTTTTAAACAATACCATTCATCAAAAATTCAAACAAGATCAAAAGTGAACCTGATTAGAATTTTTTCTTGTTACTTTCTCCCACCAAGTAATTATAGATGTCTGAAGTAAAAACGTGAATGGAATAGGTAGAATGTAAACATATACGAATTACTCATCATAAAGAATTAGGTTCATTTATTTATTCTTTTAAGATAAACAAACCAATCAATACCATAAATAGCAACCTAAAAATAGAGTTAATGATACAAAAAGAAAACATTAAAATTTTCATTCAGTCTAATTAGTAGGTCTATATCTATGACACGGCCATGCATCACAAAGTCATGAGAGAAAGATATTGAATTGAAACACTTGCAACATTCAATTAGAAAACGGGTTATCATACTTTTATTTTTGACTATTGCATACAAATGAATCCTAATGCCTAATGTCAAAAAGTCCTTAGGTGTAAATAACATAACTTGGCATGACTGACATATAACTGGCTGTAGAACAGATATAGAGAACCCCCAAGCAACAATCTATAATGTATGAGAAGGTTCTAGTTTATTTCATTGAGAGACCACGGTAGAGCCTTGATATCTTAAAAGTTTTCAGGTCGACCAACATTAGATCACCTGAATATCAATTCTGCTAATCCAGACTATCAAATTTCACATGTCTTAAAAAACACAATAAAAAGTAGCATTTTGAAAATCTCCTCTGAGTATTCACACCTTTCTTTTAAGTCAAATATGTCGCATACCTGAAGAAAAGTGTTCATGTGATTAGATATATTTCTATATAACTCTCATGGATAAATTGATAAGACCACTACTGTAAACAGGATAAACATTAGACATAGGGCTGTAAAAACAACAACTCTCCTTATGCGGAGACTTTCTTTATCTGCGAGAATCGTGTGAGAATCTAAAACGTCATACAGTGGTAGCTTAATGACATCACAAGTCTTCGACAGCAGTAGTGTCGATTTGCATAACAAACATTAAAATTTTGATTAAACTTTTGGTTTCTTATGTATGCTACAAATGCAAAATATTATCATTTCTGGGGTTCTTAAAAGTTCGTTTCCTTTCAGCAGTCTCAGCATTTCACCAAATTGTCATGTGAACACACTTGAAACCGGAAAACCAAATTCATTTAACATACCATTTAGACTGCTTAAGTCAGAATATGATTTAATAAGTAACTTGAATAAGGGTCACATTCAAGGATCGATCTTATAATTCATAAATTTATGCTGCAAAACATTTGGAAGAGTAACTTTATAGTTAGGTTAGTTACTATCTCATTCTCACTTTAAAATCGTTACAAAATTCATGAATTTATGCAGTAAGAAGTGCTTTTCATATGCTGGTTCATACCTTTTTAACTCTTTTATAGAGGGCCGCTTTCATAGTGACCTTAATGATCTCAAAATAGTAGTTAGTAGTATTTAGGGCAATTTGGACAACAGAGTGACTCTCAAAGGACAATTCCATGAATATTCTCTCGACATATATGCAGCAGCTTTTCCTAAAAAAATTATATTGCCCTAGACTTACGTGATAATAGCCATAAAATGGACATCTTATGATTTTATGATATCATTATTATATGCGCTCCATGTACCTGCAATATACTTTTTTGACTTTTTTAACAAAATGTCTTTTTTAAACTAATCATTAAAAATAAAGTATTAAGTACTCCTTTCTTCAAAATTTCTAAAATTGAGCAGTAAGAAAGAAACAAGCTATCAGCTGATTTTCACCAAAATAAACAAAACTTCCAAATCGTCTAATTGAGTAGCATGTTTAAGAAATATTGATAAATCACTTAGTTTGAAAAGAATTTCACGATCTTTTATCTTAATTAAGACAGAATTTGTCAAGTCATGTCTCAGAACCTACGTCAAAATCTGATAAAAAAATGAATTAGCTTAAAAAGCTTGTGTTGAGTAACATGATTCTTCTAGAAAAGGCTTTTAGTAAGGCACCCAAAAAGTTTCCTGACAGACCAAACACTCAAATCCTTACGTCATCACATACCTGTTACATGATCACTATGTAATTGACGTCAGAAGAAGGGACTGACCTAAATTTGGTATCACACAATCAACATACCTTTACCCTCATATTTTTGTCAGTTATCACCATTCTAAGGTGAAGGTCAAGGGGCAATTTTTCATCATGAGTTTGTTTTTTTTTGTTATAAAAAACTAATGTTTTCAGTTAGTGCTAAGTCGCTTAACTTGTATGGAAAATTAGTACTAAATTTGTTGAAATGGTCTCTTAAAATTTGGTTTCCAAGCAAAAGAAAGGCTAATATCATATCATTAACCTAAAAAAAAAACTTTCAAATGCTTTGTAAGTTTAGACATACAAAACGAAAATATGACCTTCTGATAGAATAATTTAATATTTGCCTTTGACATTTAAAAAGAGAAACCTTTTCATTGATAGATTATCCAGATAGGCAAAATCTGCTGGCTTATTAATTTTTCAAATTTGAGTACTATTGCTTATAAAGCATTTGCTTATCATAAGCAGACCACATTTCTATTCAAAATAGAGAATGATGCTTTCTAAATAGATTGAAGTGAAATAAAATAAAATAAAATTCCATGCAAGATCAGAACCAAGAAAATGCTAGGAAATAACCAGTCCTCATTATTGGAAAACAAAAGATTTTCGTTGGGGGAAAACAATTAATTAAAGCAATAACAGAAAGAAGTGCTATATTGATTTAAAACAAAAAGTGAAAGAAATCTGCATCAATTTGGAATTGATTAAGTGTATTTTGGCCAATTATGAGCCAGGATTAAAAAATAATAGGATTCTTCACTTTTAAACAGATTTCAGGTGACCAAGAAATCCAAGAAATTATAACTTTGTGACTGACTGACTGACTAGGGAAAGGACATTTAAATTTAACTGATTTAATTGACGATTATTGACGACTTTTTGTCACAATGCTAACAATCAAAACAGCTACTTCTGTGATACAGATCCTATTAATTATAAAGGATCCAAGAGCAGGTCTGAAAGGCAGTCCTAATATAAAAGCTGTTGTTACAGAATTTTGACTAATTTGACAATCTGTTAAGAGAACATGAAAAGCTACATACAACATCAGGGATCAGGCATGTGTGTATTTACCAGGCCCGGCGCTAGCAAAAAATCCAGGGGATATATTATAACATACTCTGACCTGCAAATCTCATAGTCACTTTGCTTGGCTACCATTTTATACTCGATTTCATACGAAACGTCATCTCTTTAAGTAAACCGATCAGATTCTCAGATAAAACTTTCAACCTACTAGAGAATGCCTTGGTGTTGATCTCATATTAGAAAGCTCCCTTCAAAAATCTTTTTAGACAGTAAGATAAAAAAATGGTTGTACTCTAAAAACATTCTGATTTAGTACCTTGATATTTGCTATCACTCCTTAATTGACCAAGATCTTACACAATAAAATTCCTTTTAACCCCCAGATGAACGTCACAAGCATATTCAAGCTACTTACACTAAAACCACAAGAAATATTGTTATCATTAAAGACTGATGTGAATGATAGATAAACAATAAAAAAAAAAGATGTTTAAAAATGTTAGAAGAAGGATAATTTTAGAAAATTCTGCGAAAAAGATTTTAAGTACAAGTGAATCCTGTAAAAATATTCAATTGTTCTGGAGTGTGTTTGAAACACATTTTTAAATCTGCTATAAAGCATCTTAACTGCATTTTTGAGCTAGGTGACAGATTGTTACTTAAAAGCTTGAAATGAATAATTTACATATCGAGGAAGAAATAATATCTTACCCATGTATGCAATGCTGTAAGCAACTATTCTTTGATGGAAGAAGTTACTATAAAAAAAGAAATTGGCCAGATTATTTACCTCATTACCCTCTATTGGAACAATGAATTTTGTACAATAACCCACTCGTAACCTGCGAAGAATCATCTGTAATATCCTAGTCACCTCCATCTTAATTAAATTTTCACATTTTCCTAGAATTATAACTAAAATCTTTTTTTTTAATTTTCGTGTTTTTTCAAAGTTTTGTTTTTGTTTAAGTTAACCTTTTTGAATTTACCCTTTAGCTTTGAGTGTATTCTTGGCACTGTATTTAACTTAAAACACACAGTAAAAGAACAAAATTTGAAAATAAGATTTGTGAGGTTAGAGAATTATCAGAAGGGGGACATTCTACAAGGGGAGGAAAGGGTGGTGGAGATCAATTTTATTGCATATTCTGAAACTACATTTTCAAATTTCAACATTTCTGTTTTACCTATGCAACTTTCCAAGATAATGAGTTTGATTTTGATTTCAATTGTGTTTTTAATGGGCCTAACATGAAAAGAAGCCTGCAAATGTTCACGACATCTGGAAAGATGCTAAAGATCTAAATTTTTGTAAGGTGTGCATTTATGTCTTGATTATGGTGGAATCTTTTGAAATTTAGAAAGTGGAATGGTTAAAACAATGACAAATCATTTAATCATCATGCAGAACTGGAAAAAAATCAATACCCCCAGACATATCTAATAGATATTCATATTATTTTTCTATCATACATTACGTATACTGGGGAGCTAATGGTTGACATTTTGACTTCTGAAAGACAAATGACATCAAACATAAAGCTACTCATGCCGGTCATGTCCAACGTCAGACAGTTATTTTCAGCCCTTTCCATGATGCAGAAGTTTTAAGGTGTACTACGAGTGCCAATACATACAATGAGATGACAATATGAATGTATATATCAACACCACAGTTTTTTTTATTTATTCCGAATTTCGAGTTATTTTAGATCAGTATGAAATAACAAAATTCAAGAGATTCTGACTATAACCAGTATCCAACAACCCTATTTTGTATTCATTTTTAGAATTTAAGTTATTGCAACTTTTACATAAGTCAGGCCACATCTAAGAAAAGGTAATTCCAAGAATTTATTTATTATCCCAGGTGTCACCTTATTTTTTCCGGTTATTGAAAGGGTCTAAGTGAAATGCTGTGAATAATGATTAAAAAATTCTTTAAATCATTTACTATGAACTCTACTGTTGCAGAAGAATTGAAACTACCCGCTTTGTCACCCTATGAAAAACTCAACTCTTCAACTCTCTGACGATACAATTTATGGTGATGATGACTTACATGCTTCTGCCTCATCATCATATGATGAATCGTTTAATAAAACATACAACGATATAAAAAATGACAGCATCAAGAAATGTACATCTGTATTAGCTGATAGGATTAACAACTTGACAGAACGAAACAGATTTCTTGCTGATAATAACAATACTATGCTTACTAAGATCAGCACTCTTGAAAAAGATAACAATTCTCTCAAAAATAATCCCCAACAAATTCAAGATGACTTTGAATCTCTGAATGAAGATATTATTAAGAAGGGAATCACTAATCATCACTGGAATTCCAAACTTGTTTGAAAATAATTCACTTTCTTGGTTTAAAAAAACATCAGCTCATACAAAGTAGCTGCTTGTCATCGTCTTGTTAACAAGTTCAACGACAAAAAGTACCCTAAAAATAATCTGTGTTACTAATCGAAAAGCTGTAGATTTTTGTCTAAAAAACAGAAACAAACATCATGTAGTAAAGAGGAACATGAACAGTTTTTTGAAAGCTTGAGTGGCAAAAAAGAATATTATCTTAGAGAATGCCAAAAGCTTAAATAACAGCTTCATAAAAATAATAATTAAAGATGGTTATTTCATGTTATTTTAAGTCTGAATTTGTATTTTTTCTCTTGATTAGCTTTCTACTTTGCTCTGCTCACTATCATTATGACATATAGCCCTTATTGCACCCTTAACAGTAGTCTGTTTAGTAGGTCATCCTTAGCTAGAAAGCAAAATATATGGGACATATCGCTTATCGTTTGTTGTGTTATATCGCAAAGTAGGAAACGAAGTTGGTATTATTCTGAACAGTACTTCACATTATTGTCAAAATATTCTGTATTTACCACTTTTAAACTATCTGGTGGTATTTAACTAATTAATTTTTCTGTAGTTAAACTGAAATGAGTATTTTTGAAGCCATGCAGGTAGGTTAAGTTAAATATGTGCTGTGTGACTGTTGCTATGTGTATGATCTTTCAATTTCATTCACATTAGCTTCTCACTTTTACTCATTTCATAATTTCACCTAAATAACTCACTCAGTTCCCTTTTTACTGATACCCTTTCACTTAACCAGTTAAAATTTCTATTTTTACCTTCTTTCTAATTTTGTTGTAGTGTAAGTACTTAACTAAAGCTTTTTTGGCTCTTTTT
>JAUKPT010003643.1:0-11840 GCA_032273505.1 Nanomia bijuga | reverse complement strand
TTTACATAGTGACGGAGCTTTGCCAGCATACCTGAAGCTCTATTCAGTTTTGTTGATAGGGTCTTGGTGTGAAAGGAACAGCTTAGATGAGGATTTATGAGAAGTCCTAAATATTTCACGAATTTCGATAGATATAACCGTTTTCCATCTAATTTGGTTTTAAGATCATAGTTTATTTGTTTATTTTGGATTTCGAAAAATTAGAATCTCAGTCTTACTATACATTAAGTGAAATTTTGTTTGCCTTGAGCCAGGAGGTGAGATGTTTTAAATCTATATTCAAATGTTTTTTAAGTTGTTTGAGAGAAAAATTCACTGTCAAATGAGTAGTGTCATCCGCAAAATGTCTTGTAGTGGAATGTTTAATACATATATACATATATACATATATATATATATTTTTTTTGTTATTAATTTTTTTCTTTTCGTTACATTACAATAAATTACAATATATATTCATATATATTTCCGTATTATTAGTAGGTTTACGATAAACTGAGGTCTGTAACGTTCGATCTTGGAAACCTTTTGTTCTCAAAATTTTAAAAGACCCATGTTTTTTAATGATTTAACCATTTTGAAAATGTAATATATAAAAAAATATTGATTTCCACAATTTCCCATCAAATCTCTTGCAATTTAAATCACTCAGTATAATTGATAAGATAAAAATCATCAAAAAATAAATTTCTTCAAATGTCCATATGTATTCAATTCAACGCTAAATTCAATGCTAATCTCAAAAATATATACCTTATCGGACAAAACTTAGACAAAAGTATTGGTCGGACATAATTTTAGTCACTTTCGAAAAATTTAGTCACTTTATCCGACTAATAATTTGATTGAGCCGCTAATAAAATAATTGGTCGGACAAAATTTTAGTCGGACAAAATTATTAGTCGGACAAAATTTTAGTCACTTTCGAAAAATTTAGTCACTTTTGTCCGACTAAGTTTTGTCCGATAAACGATACACTTTTTACGACCAAAATGGAGAACAGTGTTGGGCAAAATTTTCGGCGCAGAATTTTCTTCTTGAAAAGACAAATCTTATTAGGGTCAAATTTCAGCTCAAAAAAACGTCAACAAATGGAACAATGGCCGCGCAACCTTACCTTCGTGTAACAGCTATTTGCTATTTAATTTATTAATGGGAATTATATGGTCTATGATCTTTCTTATTTTTTGATTTAATTTGGATCGACCTTCTTGTAAAGCCCAGGATATTCTTGCAAGCGCGCGTTGCCACGCTGCCAGAAGTTGCCGAGCCCTGATGGAGAATATTTTGTTATTTTGTGGTTCTGAAAAGAAATTTCATAGCATAGAACATAGATAACTAAACACCGTTTTAACTTCACATCAACTGTATTATATTTTCACGATTTTGTTTTGAAAAGCAATTATAGGAAATTATTCAAAGGTTTTGTACTGTCTTGAAAGTTATGTCTTTTCGTTTACCCATCATCTGGTCATTTGGAATGATTACAAGTAAAACAATAAAGAAAAATGAAAAAAAAAATCCGACCGACCGACCCTGCTTGGTGCATGGTACCCTCCGTTAAACCTAAACACACATATATACTTTTTGATAGGGAATGGGAGTGGTAAAACTACCCCCCTTGATATGAAATCCTTCATAACTCGGATTTACTAAATAAAAAATAAAAAATCTTTTTTTTATGTGGTTGAAATATCAAATAACATAACATATATGCAATTCAATTGAATTGAATATCAAGAAGTTTAAAAATGAAAATAAACGTTTAGAAATAAACGCTTTTGTGTAAAGTCTATACGCACTTTCTTTGCTAAAAAACACATTCTTGTTTTTATGTTAAAGAGAGTTTACTAATAATTATATATCTCACGATTGCTTTGATAAATTTTAACAAAAACTTGAAAGATATCTTAAATTGTGTTGATAATACATCATACGTCTTTTTTACATGATACATTTACTGGAACGCTGTTTTTTAGGGGGCGGGGGTGGGGGTCAAATTACCCCCTCCCCCTTCACGTTGACCATTGAAAATATAGGATTCCTCGCCGCGGGTTGAGATGCTCGTTTCATAAAATACTGGGCACCTAAAATAAGGTTGGGGTCTTAAAGCTTCTCCTTCCCTCAGGATTTATTGTCTATTCTGCACTACTGGCTAAAAGAAACGCGACACTTTTTATTTTTCTATAGAAATCCCTATTAGAGAGGGTTTGCCCGAACTGCGGTAACTTAAAAAGTTAAAATTTGGTATCCACGTTAATAAAGGATTAAACTTAGTTTTCCAAAAAAAATGAAATCCATTAATTTTCGTGTCTCTCTGCATTATTTTCCTGGACTATTGAATATTTATTTATTCGTGTTTGAGTGTTTATTATTAATTGGGTATCTAATATAGGTCGTACAATTACGTCCAGGTATTCTTTAGACATTTAGCATATACAAAGTTTCAATTCGTAGTAAGTAGAATGACACTAAATTTTAAAGACGCAGTAAGTTGTAAAATGGTGCTAACGCAAAAGCAACGTATTGAAGCTATTTACTTGCATAAAAATGGCAAAAGAGTTACAGAAATAGCAAAAATTCTAAAATGCCATAAAAGTTCAATTTATCGGTTGATAAATAAAAGAAAGAAACAGGTTCAGTTCAAGATCAACATAAATTAAGAAGACCCAGAAATACAAGCCAGAGAGACGATAATGCGCTGAAAAGAATGTCGATAAGAAACAGACGGGTAACTTCTCGAAAATTAGCTAGCGAGTTTAACAGTTCAATGGCCTCAAGTATTATGTCTCCTCGTACTGTTTGTAGACGTCTTTGTGAACAAGGTTTAATGTCTTGCAGGGCAAAGAGAAAACCATTACTAACTTTGAAAGCGCGCAAAAAACGCCTTGCATGGGCAAAGGAACACTTGGGGTTCGATTGGAACAATGTTGTTTTTTCTGACGAGAGTAGATTCAATTTGGTGAGTAATCGACCAATTCTCGTACGAAGAAGAAAGGGAGAGGCTTTTAATCTTGAATGCTTGTCTCCTAAAGTTAAGCATGGAGGTGGCGGGTCATGGTTTGGGGTTGCTTTTCAATCAATGGCGTAGGCAAGCTACACAAAGTTCAAGGTACAATCAACTCTGATCATTACATCAAAATTCTAAAATTTTGTGCAGTACCATCTATGACTCATTTACATCCTGGTAGAGATTGTTTGTTTCAACAAGATATTGCTACCTGTCACACGTCAAAGGAAGTAACTCAGTGGTTCTCTGAAAATAATGTCAATGTGATGTCGTGGCCAGGCAACACTCCAGACATGAAACCTATAGAACACGTTTGGAATAAATAAACAATTCAAAAATCTTGAGGAACTTTACAATGAATTTGGTTTAGTATCCCTGAAATCTCTCATTGATAGCATGACACGAAGAACAGGTGCCTTAATACCGTGGCGGTGCAATAATTTTGTATTTGTTTCGATGTAAGAAAAACTTCTATTTAGTCATTCGCTTCTGATTGTTGTTTTCTAACTAGACACATTTTCCATTATTAAAGCTTTGGATTTAATTTTTCTGGAAAATTTAGTTCAATCTTGTGTTAACGTTGATACCGAATTTCAACGAATTTCGTGTTTACCTTTTTAAGTTATAGGAGTTTGCGCAAACCCTTTCTAATAGAAAAATAAAAAGTGTCAAGTTTCTTTTGGCCAGTAGTGTAAAATGATTGCACTATGGTCGTTTCAATTAGGGGTCGCTCATAAGACCCATTTCGGACCACACGCACAATTAGATTCGCATCGATGCGTAAAATAAGACAATTGTATTGCAGTTTCCATACTGTTTTGTTTTGTTTATTTCTTTATTAGAGTTTGTTATATTGTAATCTGAATTTTTTACCGAGTCGCTTCAATTGATGTAACATTTCTAGCCCGCTCCGAAATAACGTTAAATATTATTAAGGTTACAAAAACTCGCTGAAATCTTGAATTTGCACATAAGCCCCGCAAATTGTATATGTGTTAATTGATTTTTTGATCCTTACAATATAAAATCCATTACATTTTGCTAGAAATACAATATTAACTACAGTAGCCTCAACTTTTTAATACAAAAATCTACATTTTTTGTTTGAGAATTTGAAATTTTCGATTTACAGGATATCGTCAAAAATATCAAGTAATTCTACCATTCCCCCTCTAACGTCAATCATGCAACTTGGTAACAAAATCAATTTATGAATCACCCCTTAGCAAGACCTTTGAAATATAAAGTGAGTTAGAAATAATATTTTTCCTTTACGTACGCATTAAAATATCTTTTACCCCAGAAAAACAACTTGATCCAAAGAGAAATGGATCTCTATGACGGGAAGTCAACAAATCTTCCTGGTCGTGGACACAATTTCTTTCTATTAACAGGTAACCATTACTTATCGGTACAACCATGCCTTGTCCGTACAACCATTCCTTATTTACACAACCATTCCTTATCTACATAACCATTCTTTTTTATTCTTTATCTCCTTATATACGTTCACTTTCTTGTTTCACACGACAGCAATATGGTGGTTTCACTTAGAAACCCAACTCCGTCAAAAGCTATGTAAAATAGACCGGTAAATAAGGAATGGTTGTGTAGATAAAGAATGGCTGTACCTATAAAGAATGGTTGTATTGATCCCAGACGCAAGAAAAAAAAATCAGGTGAGGACGCCCTTGTAAATAGCCCCCGGGACGCATTTTTCATTCGGAGCGGACTTAGGTAACACATAACCAGGGCTCGACAAATTCTGGCGGCGTTACATCGCGCGCTTTCAAAAAGATCCTGGCCTTTGCAAGAAGCTCGACCCAATCAAATTCAGTTTGTACTACATTTGTTGTCATTTGATGAAATATTAAATATATTATCGTTTTCCTTAAAATCTTATGTGAAGAAATGCTTTGTCTTCCCATTATGTAATATGATTGTAAAATAATGCAATATTGTAAAACTTAATATTTTGACAATTCTAGTTTCATTTAATTTTTCCTATTCAAATAGCATTTGCACGGTCAGGGTATTATTGGTATGGAAGAACATAATGTTCATTTGTTGATTTTTTCGAGTAAAAAGTTGACCCAGACTTTGCAAGAAGAAAATTCTGCGCTTGCAAGAAATAAATGTTTTGTCGGACACTACATATAACCTGATACTAACCCTAACCTTAACACTAACCCCAAAACCCCAAAACCCTTACCCTAAACTCTCACATCTTTTTGTTACCAAGATTTAAATGAAATTATGCCTTCGGGACGGCAGACAAAAACATTTACCCTCCACCCCCTCTATCACAGAACATATCCCAAATTGCTTCACGTATTTTTAAATAAATTATAGTTACAAAGCTGTTCAAGAAGAAACTGGAATTGCATTGTTGAGAAGTACAAATACCAACTTTTTTTTTTATAGAATAGTATTTTTTGAGTTCAAGATAAATAATCTTAATTTTTCGGCCAGATTCATCCTGATTCATTCTTAGCATATTCTTAGTATATACATCTGTTTTACAGATTTTGCATTGAATTAAACAAACGAACTAAACTAAACGAACTTTTAAAAGAAAAGAATCACGATGACAATATTCTTAGCACATTTTTGTTAAATTTCATCTCGAATATTCTTTATGAAGGATATTCTCATATAAAAATAACACAGCATGTGCTGTAACAGGATACCAGTAAAGCTTTTTTTAACTTTAGTATAGATCTGGTCAACAATATTGATGCATAGATTGACCAATATAAATGTTTTAAACTGTCGCAACAAGTTTATTTCTTGTCTGGCATCCAATCTTGTTTAAACTATGACACTTGCGGTTAGATGATAAAATCATCTGGTCTGTATAATTGTCATTTATTTAAAAATAGAAAATGACAAAATATGCTTATGATGCTGAAAATATGCCATATGATTGGTTGAAGATGACATCATTGAGAGTCTGTTTGGTTGGAGATGAGATATAATTTGTGGTTTTATTAAAACATCAAATTGTGACATTTTGAATTTAACCAATCAGACTCGTGATGCAAACATTTTGTAACAAATTCGTAATGAGATGAATTAAAGGGTCATCTGCAATTATTTTGTAAAAGCAATTTCCTTTTCAAGAAGATTCTAAAAGTATTCAAGTGGCCCTTTTCAAAATGACAGCTTTAATCAGGTAGTTGGTTGTGTTACACTGACCAATTAGAAGTGATCATTTCGGGAACGGTTAATTACTGATACTGATACTGATACTGATATTTTGACCGTTGACTAATTTACAACAATTGGTGGCCATTGACTGAAAATTTCAGTTGACTCTTACTAAATTCAAAATTCACATTATTTTTCTGTTAAAGCAGTCTTTGTAAAATTGGTATTCACTTATCATCGTTTCTTCTTTGACGTTTTCAAGCGGCTAGTTTTTTTTCCAGGAACCGAATTATGAGTGTTCTCAAATATCAGTTGCTTTGTTATTTCATAATTTTCTTGTCTAATGACATAAACCACCCACTATTTTTGTTGCCGCCTAAAAAACTCCGATGAGTCTGATGCTTTCGTAATTTCAAATAATTTTGTATTATTCACAACATAGCTAAAATCAATATCCGTTTCTGATTAAATTGTGTTAAACTTTCGAAACTAAAGTTGTTGTTGATGAAGTTGTGGATGCAAAAGCAAATCGTACCTGGTGTTGTATCTGTAAGTGAGGGGTCTATAGATATTTAAAATGCGATGATACGTAGGAAATATAATTGGCACCGAAAACCCCCGAAATGTTGAGGGGAAGGGGGCTACAGTTGCCAAGCCTTCCCCCGTTTCGCCGTGCCTGCTTAACTGTTCATCGCTATATTTATTTTTCATAGAAAAGCCTTTATAAACCCCAGCGAATGAATGGCCGAGCGGTCAAGTGTCACATTAATCAATATTAGATACCATGCGATCTGAGTTACAATACCCAATCCAAGCAAAAATAATCAACACTACTCTGAAGTATGATACTACAATCGTTAAGTCCGTCGGGTCAACCCATGCCATGTGAGGGATATTGGGTTGTCAGCTGGTTCCTGACAAAACAATAGATGGAGCTAGTCTGCGGATTAGCTATTCTATGCATGATGGTTTCATCCAAACTCATACCTTACCTTACAAAGTACTATTTCTGCATTATCATATAAGCAGCGGCTCAAATAAGACCCAAAGAATTGGGAAATTCCCCAGCTAAAAGGTTAGAGCTCACCAAATTCACCTAAATTCCCCGGGCGAATATAAAATAAGAGCGTAATAAATTACTGATATATTTATAATGTTTTATGTATTATTCCCCGGTTGAAATTTCATTCTCCGACTCTGAATTTATAGCCATTAGAAGAAATCAAAAGATGAGAAAATCGTCGAAAAAGAAGACAAGGATTGTTATGACGAAAATGATCACGATCCTATTGAAATTAAGTAGACGACCCAAAAGATAGAATAAAAATAAAACATCAAATGTCTGCGTAAGAAATTCTTTTTAAACAGACATGAGACTAATTGTAATGCTTTCGTTTCATTGGTTGACAATTAGATCAACAAGAATCTGATTGGTTCACTAAGGTCATTCCATCTTAGTTTTGAGACAGACATGTCTGTTAAGACAGTTACATATGAGCTTTGCTCGTCTGGTACGTGACTCGATGGTCTTTTTGAGATCTTAGATGAAGTGCGAACAATTCTGCGTCTTTCTTTTGTAACAATGTTTCATATGTGGAGAATTTGACCTACGCGTTTTTAAAAAGAACATTAAGTCTTAATGATTATTCACCTTTCCAGCGTGTCGTCAATGATGACGTATAAGTCAATGATATCGAACCGTCAAAATGGTACCTACAGTGTGTATCATAAAATTGAAAACAAGAACGTTAACTGGACATATTACAGGAAGTTGTTTTCGGAACAAGGTGATCTTTATATCACAAAAAGCGCCTTTTCCCCTTATTTCAATGATGTAGATTTTATCATAATGAAGAAATAAAATAAGAGAAATTCGAAATTGACTTTAAAAAACCTTTTAGAGAGCCATTAAAATTGATGTCCAAAACGTGCAAAATCTTTTGTAAAATAAATGTCTTTCTCGCTCTCAAGAGCTAATAATTATCGATTTAAACTTTGTGTTACCACAGCTACCATTTTGACGGTGCCAAAAATTGATATAAGTAACGTAATTCGGAGAGATGAATATAGACCTGTTTCATCAGTGGCGGATCAGGAGTGTCTTCAGTGTCTTCATGAAGACGCTCAATTTTAAGACGGTCATTTTGGTTTTGGAAGGATTTTATCATTCAAATCTAAGTTGGCCCCATAAATTGTTAAACTGATTTAAAGATGAAGAGAAACAGGTTTCCATACGTTTCCAGTGCTTCAATTTTAAAAATCCCCCCATTGGGCCTATCCATGTTGTGTCAAATACGAAGACACAACTATGGGTGAATATGAATATAATGTCAGATCCGCCACTGTTCATAGACCTGTTTCTGTTTTTGTGCGTCAGTTGTCGTTAGATATCATGCCACTGATTTGAGTCCTTGTTTTACTAAATGTAGAGACCTGTTTCAATACTGCTTACCTTTTAACATTCTGCGTCCAAAACCGCGCAGGGGTCTGGTAACTATTACAAGACGTAGTTTTGATTGGATGGCGTTATGTCAATTGTTTTTTTATTTTATGCGTGTTATATGTCGACAAATTAATTGATGTCTAAACAAGGACCCTCGGGAAAAAATCCGGTCTTCCGTACAACTAGCTAACCCGTGTTTATAACTTAGCCTAGTTTCTAAGTAAACCAATAATGTTCTTGATGATGTAATTTTGAACCAATCAATCGGTCAATTTTAGCTTCATGACAACTAATCATGTTCATGACGTTACATTTCCTCTTTAAAGTTCTATTGTTCAACGACTTCAATTATCATCTTCATTTCCTCATTCCTCATCCAAATTCAAATACTTTGTTTGACGTCATAAATTACATATTCGTTTGGAGTGAAAATACTGAATGAAAATTGATGAGCGTGAAGAAGAAAATTTGTAACTTTCCATAGGCCATTTAAAAATATTGAAAAATACTTTGTTTGACGTCATACAGGCCTAAGACCTAATTTGCTTATATCTTCTTCTTCCTAATAATAGAAACTATCTCATCTCTTTACAATTAGTAGTTGAATAAAAATCTCATTAAAACATGTCATTTTTTAATTCTTCTTTTTCTTCATTTTCTTCTTCTTCCTCAATTTTTCAGAAATTTTCTTTTTAGAATCTTGTTGTGAAGTTTCTTTGTGACGTAATCGTTCTTCTTTTTGTTCGAAAGCCACATAAAAGCACTTGATTCGAAAAAAAGAAGAATATTCACTTAAAAAAAATAAGGGAACGATGAAGATGAAAATATTGAGCTTCTAAACCGCGGGACTATAAAAAGATTCATATACGATTTTGAAAACCTCATATTAACGGTAAATAGTTTGGCCAATAGCGCCCCCCGGGAGGGGGGAGAGATAAGCGAAATTAGGAAAATAGGGAAAATATAAAGAGATTTCTATTGTTTCGCACCCTAAAACAGGGAAGAAATAAAGCAAAATAGAGAAATGGTGGGGGGAAGAAATAAGAACTTTTGGCAAAAATATTTATCGTAGCCTCATATTTTGGGAAGTCAAAAAAAAGTTTAAAAAAAGCAAAAAGTTCGCCATCCTTCCTTTACCAGGGCTGAAAATAATGGCGCGTCAAACGTCAATGACGCGCGTCCCTTTTGGATTTTGACGCGTCAAATCAAATTTTTTTCTTGATTTCGCATAATATTAAGTATTAGTATTGGAAAAAATAAAAATAATAAAAATTTTGACGCGCCAAAAATTTAGATGTCGCGCCTAAAAGATATATTACGCGTCAATTTGACGTATCGCAAACAAATCCTTATTTTCAGGCCTGATTTACTCAATAAATATCTGTCATACAATACAGAATACAGCCATAATTATTGTGGCCAACAGCGTCCCCCTAAAAATAAACAATATTAGGAAAACACATGCAGTTGAAGACAACCATGGATTTTTCCTGGCCCATGTCATGTCATGCTTTCCCCTACACCCCACGTTACGTTTCGCTTCTGGTACGCGCATGTGTGAAGGACAGAATATTCCAGAACACATACAGTCAAACACAACCATCGATGTGTCCTACCACATGTCCCTTAAAACACGAGACTGGTCATTCGATCAAGAAAGTTCGAGATGATATCGATTTGTTTACGATTACACACATATCGAGTTTTTAACTATCACGTTTTGTTCTGTTCAGTGTCAAATATTTCCATGCGATATATTACATAAATGAAAAAGTTTATGATATTTTAACATTAGATTTTGGTTAATAAATCACATTTTCTTCATACCAAAAATACGTTAAACGGAAAAAAAAATCTTTTTGTCCTCAAATACCGCGAACTTAACAAAAAACGCTCAGAAAGCCCGGTTCGTGAAGCGTGATTTATACTTTCGCCTGACTCATGTGAAACGAATACTATGAATCTACGTGCGAATGAAACAAATAGGTCTGTGGTCAAACGAGAAAATATTTATTACTACTCTGGTATTTCCGATCAAGCTCCAATTACATGATGATGTTTAAATAACATATTAGCATGAATGCGCTGAATGAGGAAATGACAGGGATTCAACTATCTCGCTTATTGTATTCACCCGAGATATTGAGGTGGATTTAGGTAAAATCTATTTCTCATTCCCCGGGTCTTATTTGAACTCCTTTTGCTTAACCCTACTACTTCCAGTGCGGAGTCCACGGTTTTCGTACGCCGGTTATGCGCTGGCGTAGTTAGAGGTGTACGCCGGTATCAAAAATATGAGCAAAAGGAACAAACGTAATTTGACATATTTAATCGTTTTCTCTGTTTATATCAATATTTATATTTGGGTTCGATACGCAGGTACGCCGGGAAAAAGGCTTATTTACGCCGGGATATATCCGCCGAAATACCCCTGGATTTCAAAATGGTACTACGACCGGGGGAGGGTCAAAGCAATCCGCAGCCGAGAAAATGACTTTAATGGTTAATGGTTAATGGTGTGCACTTATGATGGAAAAGCCATGCACAAGCTATTTACGTGCTTATCGAGGCAATGGCTTAAGTCCCACCTAGTGTTTCGTCAGCTACCAACTGACTACCCAATTTCGCTCACATGACATGGGTCAACCCGTCGGCATTGCCTAACGATAGTTATTGTGCACTCGCTAAGAGCTCGAGACGAGTGCATTTTATTGCATCATTTTTAAATGACACTCGCCTCTACCATCCGCGTCCCCCATCCAGTAAGTATCTCTCGACAACGATGCTTAAATTACATGAACGGAAGTGTGATGAGTGATGACATACCACTACGCGTGACCTTAATTTCATTAAAATTAGCCCTGTAACACGTGTTCAAACAATGTAAAGAAAATCATTCGGAGAAAGAGAAATAAGGAAAAAAGAAAGATGAAAATTTCTGAACCGTGGATAAAAAAGATAAGGTTTGTAGGGTTAGGATCAATAATTACTGAGAAAATGGGCAAAGGAGGGGATCAACTAGAACGTTATTTCTGTCTTCGCCTATTTCTAGTAATGATGAGTGATAACTTCTCAAAAAAGATTATATTTTAGAGCAAAACTTTGCTAAAAGTTCCAATGAACTTTTTATATAGTACTATTCTTTTTCATAAAATGCTGTATATTAGTGACCTTATGCAGGTTCAAAATATTTTACGATTACGCCGCGTTTTCTGAAATATCGACTGGGACTAGTTT
>JAUKPT010003642.1:0-11841 GCA_032273505.1 Nanomia bijuga | reverse complement strand
GCAAATTCATTTTTTCTGTTTGAAAATTTAAAAAACAATGTCATTTCTCTTCCAAAACCATGCAGAGGTCATGTAACTTTTAAAAGAAATATGTAAATTGATTGGATGGCATGAAAAGTGCTCTTTAGTGTGTTATAATATGTTGTTGACAAGTTTATTTACATGGATTTGACAAAAGTGCATGTTATCAATCCCATTTTTGAGAACAAAATGATAACAAATATATACAGTACATGTATGGCGTACTGTAATATAGGTCAACGTGCAGGTAAATAACTTTTCTGGGATGTAACAAGCTAAACGACATGTTATACAGACATGAATTAAATTCACAAAACTTTCTAATTATCAAGTTAATTTCAAATATGTGCCATGGTAAAATTGTGCCTAAATATATTTTCATTTGTTTTTATTCCTTAATGGTTGAAAAAATTCTATTATATCAAGATAACCATGCTGCGTTCAGATTCTAATTACACGTTTGTGCATATAAGCGCAAAAGTGTCAGAGAAAGATACAATAGCATGCCTTCTTGTGTATCAGTGGGTATAGATAATTGGTATCATCCCACTGATAGTCTTTATTTTACTTTTTTACTTTTTTTTTTATTTACAGATAAATTATTTACAACAAATAGGACGTAAAATAAACAAAAAAAGATTTTTTTGTTTATTTTACGTCCTTTAATTTATCTGTAAATAAAAAAATAAAAAAAACAAAAAACATGCCTCCCAGACCGTTCAAAAATCTCAAAATTTCCTAAAATTTTGAATTTTTGTCCTAGATAGTCCTCAAATTTAGATATATATCCTAAATGTCCCAAAATATTTGAATAATATTTTGAAATTGGCTCAAAATTGTGATATAAACCAAAGAAGGGTGGGTGATAGGTAGAGTACTAATCCATGGCTAGGGAAACCAATATTTCAATTTTCGCAAAAAAAAATTATGACCACCACCAATTGGTACCCAGGTAATTATCTATCAAAAAAAGGTAATACCAGGGCTGCAAATAAGGGCTTTTGATGCGTCAAATCAAAATTTGACTTGTCATGATGACGCTGTACTTTTTTCTTGATTACAAAAGTTTTGTCCTGTTTAATAAATCCAATAATACCTATATACGAAACAGTGCGTGATGAGAAGAGAAATATAATTTTACTGTTTATTTATCCTCCTTTAAGCTAAGGTTTATTCAAATCTTTGGGAAAATATTTGACGCCCAAAAATTTTAGATGACGCTCCAAAAGAATATTTGACGCGTCAAGTTTATGCATCACAAAAAAATCAACTCAACTTACTGGGTGAAAAGAATAAATGTCTCGATCGGATAATACAGCACAAAAAATATGTTATTTTTTACATTTTGATTACTAATGATATTAAAATGACTTCTTTAATACTCTTAGACAAACATCATAAATAGTTAAACAACAAAATAATCATAGCAAATAAGGAACAAATCTTTTTTTAACTGAAAAAGTTTTTTGCAGCCTATCGGGTCATGTATACCAAAAATGGTTTTGGGAGTCGGTCGAATAAGTGAAAAGAGTTTACTCTTAAACAAACCGATAAATCCAACAGCACAAAAAGAAGAACCTAAGTTATTCCAGGACTCTACTGAGTCTGGAAAAAAACTATTTTTGTATTTTGCAGTACGGCATTTGATCTGGGCGATAAATTCAGGAGTAAGGGAATTACGTATTTTGTACAATTGAATTAATTTTCTTGTCCATCTTCTATCGGATAAACTTTCCCAACCAAGCATATCATATAATTTGTTACGACTAGAGCCGAACCAACAGCCAGTTATAGCAAGTGCTGCCTGGTACTGAATATTTTAAACTTTTTCCATAATAGAAGGTAACAATATGATAGAGTGAAAGAGACTGTAACTATGAGTAATGTGAAAAATCACCATAGTCCTAAGTTTTTCATTAATATGATGATTGAAGGACAGACTGGAATCAAGAAAAATACCTAAGTGTTTGTGCAGATTAGAGCTAGATACAGCAGAGCCATTAAAGAAAAAAAGAGGGTGGTTAGCAGACCTTTTTTAGACAAAAACCGAGTTCAATAGCTTGTTTGGATGGTTCCGGATTGGTTCCATATGTTTATCTGATTAATATCGTGATTAAGTTCATTTGCAGTTAAAACAGGGTCATTAACGATCGAGACTAACGTGGTATCATCTGCGAAGAATTTTTCTTGAGCTTTTATATCTTTTTCTAAATCATTATTATAAATAAGAAATAGAAGTGGACCAAGAACAGAACCCTGTGGAACTCCTGAATTAATAAGATATTCGCTAGATAATGAGCCATTAAACATTACACGTTGTTTAAACCAAACCTTATAAAATGTCTTAGAAATATCTAGAATGCCCGGACTTTCAAAAGAAAGATGGATATCATTAGTAAGTTCCAGAAGTTGGTTGAAACCAGACTGATTCTTAGTTAACAAGTTGTTACAAGAAAGATAATTACAAAGATATTTAAAAATTAAACGTTCAAATATTTTACTTGAAATTGGTAGAAGAGAAATAGGACGATAATTCTTAACATTTTGTTTTGAACCTTTCTTATGTATTGGGGGAATGTTGGCAAGCTTCCACTTGTCATGACAGATTCCTGTAGTAAAAATATTATCAAAAATGATCTTAAGAAGAATAACCATAGACTGGAAGAGATACCATCAGAACCGCATGAGCTCTTTTTATCGATACTACGAATTAATGTGAGAATATCATTGTCTTCAACAGGAGTTAAATGAGTTAAGATAGGAAGAGAGCTGTCTATAGGCTTGCATTGATCACCGAAAAATTAACAGAATGTCCTACCTTCTCCTTAGCATTACAATGAAGGTATTATTAACCAAAGTTGGGGGTCTTTTTGATTCGTTGCATCTATTCAATATTTCATTTATTATTTTTCAATAAGCTTTTTGAGATGTTTCTGAGTTAAAGAGATTATTGACAAGTTTTTTGAGATAGTTACTTTTAGCATCAAGAATAGCAGATGTGCATTCATCTGGTATAAAACCATGGCGTTTAAAGTTCTTATAAAGTCTGTTTTGTTATTTTTGTCACTTGATTATGGATGAAAGTAGACAAGATATCGACCTTCCAATTGACATCTTTATTTAAGCTGAAATGATAAGCCCAAGGGAAAATAGAAATAGCTCTTCTTGATTGTTCAGTATTGGCTCTCTCATTGTTCCAGATTCTTCTTTCAAACGATGGAGCACGAGGAATTGTATTGTTAAACTGACAGTAGGTTAATTTATGGTGACAAAAAGAGTCTAAGGAATCTCGAGTACAACTTTCGCTGACTTAATTAGGCTGATCAGTAACAATCAAATCAATACATGAAGGCCTCTTATTTGGTTCAAAATTGGTTGGTTCATTGATAAGTTGAAATAGACCAAGACTAGATGTAAGCTGTTCACCACCATAAGTCATTATGAACATTAAAATCCCCAGAAAAGAACATGGTGTAAGGATTGTCTGTTTTATTTTTTCATAAAGATTAGTAAATTTGTTCAGAAATTTGCTGAACTCTTCGGTTCCACGCATTAAAGAAAATTTTCTTTTTTCCAAAGTTTAATTCAAGTACAATAGATCACTAAATGACAAATAATCTCTAGAAGATTATCAGGAATTTCAATTGTATCGTTAAGAGAGAAAATATGGCTTCGTTTCCGGAGCACCGGCCGGTAGAGAATACTTTTTGATATCACTCGGCCGCAAACAGAAATATATTTTTTTCTCTTTCTCTCAAAATGTCGTATTATTATTACTTAATTTTCTATCAAGGAAATTGATAAAAATATAGTGACAGATGACATAATCTAATCATATTTTCTTGTGAGCTTCGAGAAGTTTAACACGTTGAAAATTCTCATTTGCAATTATTTTTTGCTGGCTCGACAAAAAATCCTTTTAAAATTATCTGATTTTTTTGTTGGAATTTTTTGTCAATTGCTCATTCCTTGTTGAAAATTTTCTCTTATGGGATTTCTAACGAGGTGTATTTCAATACCATTTAGTATTTGTAAAATAAACGATCTAAACACCTTATACTATGATTTAGTAGCCCAAAATTTACAGTCTTATTTTCCTCCTTGGAAAGACAAATCGATGGAAAGATGAGAAATTTGAAAATAATTTCTCGTCAGAAATTTTGTTCGACAGTTCTTTAAATGTAAAATTCATGTCGATAAGGTAAGGCAAAACTAGTAAAGGTATTTGAAGATTTTAAGTTATATTTTTTTAAAAGTGTAGACAGTGATTTTTGAAATGCGTATAACTTCTTCAATTTTTATTCGTTTAAGATAATTTTGACACATTGACGAGCACTTTAATTTGACGTTATCATTTTTGAAATGGAAGAAGAATTGCGATCAGAAAATCAAAAAGAAAAAAATTAACTTCTTTATTTGGATTAAAAATCTTAGCTGATCTCAAAAATGTATTCATTTCTATTTTAGCTTTTGTCATGAAGTTACGGTTTGTTTAATGTCCCCTGATTGAGCCAAAATATAACGATTTTTGATGTATTTAGGACTTATTTTGGCTTGACTAGGGGTAACAAAACATACCTTAACTTCGTAACAAATGAAGCTAAAATAGAAATGAATACACTTTTGAGATCAGCTAAGATAGCTAAATAAGATTACATCAACATATTGCGATTTATATTAGAAATAAAGTAGTTGATTTTTTTCTTTTTCATTTTCTCGCTGCAATTCTTCTTCATTTTCAAATCAAATTATGTCAAATTAAAGTACTTGTCGATAACTACAGTATGTGTGAATGAATAAAAATCTGTAGTCCAGGCCTATTCTACTGTAGGCTTTGGTTTTACGTATAATTCTTTTTATTTTTTACGTATTTTTTCTTTCTGTTTTTAATCATAACACTCGATTTTCTTTTGCATTGTCTGATACAAAAGTTTGTGATTCACGTAACCTGACACAAGAAATTTATTGATTGATATATCAGACCACACCGTTCCCCTCTTTCTATATACTTTAGATACCTTTATTTTTAACTAACCAAAGAAATGACGAACACAGTAATATCAATTCTAGCATACCGCTTTGTTTGGCTGTTAGTCTCAAACGTGTTAGAAATATGTTATTTTTCCATACAATTGAGTGTGTGTGAACATGGTATAGTTTTATGGCCCTCATTTCTAAAAAAAGAATAAAATACAACCGACCACGGACTACTAGAATCAGTAGTCTAGTAGTAGTTCTAGTAGACAGACAGACCTGACTGTTCTTGGTTCTGTTACGCAAATCACGCACTTTTTTCTTTGGCCTCAATAGTGATTTCTAGAAAGATTTTATCAAATTTGAAAGAAACCATTAGAATTGCACTTAAAGAAAATATTTCACGCCAAATTAATGCCAATAAAAAAATAAGACCTCTGAGATTTATATGACATAGTAGACTTCTATGTTTACTTTTTACTATTTATTATCATTTTTCTTTAGATGATAATTTTCACGAAAGAGGATGAATTTTACTTTGGAGATTTCTTCAATATAGTACATTCTGTCAAAGTGAGAGAATTAAAACTAGAGCAATATTTATTTATGAGATCGTAGCTTTCTACAACATCATGATCATAGAATTCTACGACATCAGAGAATTCTAGGATGTCATAGAAAACTATGATCAGTTTTCTTCGCCATAGCATTTTTTCTTTGACGAAAAAGGTTAAGTACAAGAATAATCATCATTATGACCCCTAAAAAATTGAACGACCATTTGGAGATTCTTGAAGCCAATTTACATAATATTGAAATCATAAGATAATTTCTGTTTTGTCTAAAATATAAAGTAAAGCCATTTCAAGACATCAATATTCTAGGTAGAGTAAAAAGTAAAACAATTATGACTTTTCCATGAACCTGCATGAAAAAGCGACACTAAAACTTCTCTACTGACCTTTCCTTTTTGGCCTTCTCCTGCACACCAAGTGTTGTTGACACATCCACCATCGCCACATCATTGTTCTTCGGTAAAATATCCGGACACAACTGTCTAATAATAGAAGCATTTGTCTCAGAATAAGAGAAACATTTCATTAACAATTTTTCAATATGAAAAACTCCATCCCCAGCAACAATCTTCGTGTCTTTTTTAGAAGTTTTCAAAGGCGCACAGTTAGACCGTTTTAACAATAAAATTCTCAACTGAACCAACAAAGATAAAGTACAATAATTGTTAGATATGTCAAGATATCGAGATGAACATTCCAAGCATGAATCTGATCTTGAAGAACTACTACACTCTGAAAATGAAGAAGTATTGTCCATATTATCTTTATAGGAACATGATGGTTCATCTGTGGAGGAGGGTATAGGCAAACAGTCGTCCATCTCGACACATGTATCACCAATATCAGATGGAGAGTTCAGATAATTTGTAATCGCACTTTGCAAGTCACCATTTGACTGTTTGAGATATTTAAAAGCATTTGCTAAAACAATATAAAGTGAAATAATCAAGTTTCTGCATAAAGAAAAAGGTAGCACAATGTTGTCATAATGGTAATAACCTTAAGCCACAACCGAGTTCAGAAATGTGACGCTCTATCTAGAAACAAGTGCTATAAATCCAGTGATGAAGTCAAGTCTTAAAAGTAAAAAGTCTGTATTAACCCTTGGTCGGTAAGAGGGGTGCAGTGGTAATTCTACCACCCTGTACTAAATGCATTTTGTATCAAAATCTGATAAATACTTGTGAAAATACTTGTGAAAAGTCACTGAAATTATTCTTACACCTTCATGCCAATTTGTTAAGTGCAATTCCTTGTAGTTTGTGGAAAAAAGGAAGGCTTCTTAATATTTCTCTCAACTTCAAGTCAAAATAAATGATTTTTTTAATGACAAACCAATTTCAAAAGAAATAAAAGATCCATTGAGTAAGTGACCTCTTAACCTTTTTATTTTATTTAAGAAACGCAGCTGGAAACTCACGTTCTCGAGAAATCTTTATAAACATTTTTCCTTCTTTTGTTATATAGATAGTCTTTTTATTCTATATTACAGACCTGATTATGGTCATTTGCAAGATAAACCAGATGATTTGTAAAATTTTATTCTTATCATTTCTGATAAAGATTCATAAAGCATACACTAGTAAGTACAATTCCATCGTAAACGGACACACAACCATTTAAAACAATGTATGAACATTTGCAACCATTTATAACTATTGGAAAACCATTTATAAACATCGAAACATTTTTTATAGAATCAAGCTGAATCTACAGGTATTTGTAAACATTATAAAACCATTTGGAAACATTGGAAACTATTAAGAAACATTGGGCGCTTTGTCAGATCAAGTTGCGGACAATAAGACACATTCCTAAACATTGAAAAAAAAAATTATAGAAACATCGGAAACTATTTAGAAACATTGGTCGCTCCTCAGATCAAGTTGCGGACGATAAGACACATTTGTGAACATTGGAAAACCATTTAAAAAATATTGGAAACTATCGAATAATTGATCTAAGACGATAAAACAAATTGTAGCCGGTTAAGAAAATTAATGATATCGAAATATTTAAGTATTCTGACATCAATTGTAAAATAAATTATTAAATAAGTTATTTTTGATGGCATTTTCAAGATAAGAATTTTAGCATAGAATATTTTTGTCAGGAAAAAAAGCTAAAGAAATCCTTACTTATATATCTGAATGCTATTTCTAATTTCAAGTTTTTATTTTTTTGTTTCTGAGAAATGTGCATTCTATTTACTTAATTAATACAAGGCAATAGAAGACAAGCTTGAGGACTAATGATATATGTCGCTGGGCAAAGCAATAACTTGTATCTTATATGTATCTTGTATCTTAATAATTGTATCTTATCACATTATTTACGCGTGGTCATCTTAAATCAAAGAAGCTATATAAATACCTTGAATGAACGCATTTCTTTTGTGTATTAATAATATAAATAGAACTTTGCTTTATTCTACTTCAGAGAAACCGTTATGTGTTACTATTTACAAACTTAAGTTAAAGAATATATATTTTTATGTCTAAAAGAGATAAACTATTTTTAATGTATTTTATTGGTTGTATTTTTTCATTCTAAATCTTTGTTTTTAAAAATATCACTAATATCATTAATCCTTAGCTTAATTTGTTTTCTTGACTTTTTGAAGGGGGCTTGCAAGTCTGTTTTGTGAGAAAAAAGATTGGATAAGTGAATATCTCCCTTTACTTTAGAAAGAAATAGTTTGCTTAGATTGTATCAATGTTATAGAGAACAGGTCATGCTCTCCAAGTTGAATAAGAATATAAGAATAAGGTAAAATAATCATTTGTATTTATATAGTTATTTTGATCCTTACAAAAAATTATGAAAATCATGAAAATCGTAAAAAAACTATAAAAATCTTGAAAATCATAAAAATCAAGAAAATTCATGAAAATCTTAAAAATCATATAAATCTTGAAAATCATATAAATCTTGAAAATCATGAGAATCAAACAAATCATAAAAATCTTGAAAATCATAAAAATCTTGAAATTCATGAAAATCTTGAAAATCATAAAAATTATGAAAATCATGAAAATCTTAAAAGCTATAAAAAATCTTGAAATTCGAGAAAATAGTGAAAATTATGTATATCTTGAGAATCATGAAAATCATGAAAATCATGAAAACCATAAAAATCAAACAAAGTTGTGAAAATCATGAAGATCTAGAAAATAAGTGGCACTATCATTTTCTGTCAAAAATCAAACAAATTTGTGAAAATCATGAAAATCTTGAAGATCATTAAATCTTAAAAATTGTAAAAATCATATAAATATTGGAAATAATGAGAATCAAACAAATCATAAAAATCTTGAAATTCATGAAAATCTTGAAAATCAAAAAAATTTGTGAAAATCATGAAAACCTTGAGAATCATTAAATCTTGAATAATATCTTAATTGTGTACACAGGTATAAATAAATAATCTTTTCTGACATTTTTTAAAGCCATAATTTTAGAAGTTATATGAGGGTTTGATCTTTCCAGAAGACGTGATATAACATCATTCAGTTGATCTATTGGGGACGTTTTACGAGACAATAACTCCAGGTATCTTCTTATAAATTTATTAGTAGCCTCGAGACCTTCTTCAGATAAGGCACCAAGTGCATACCCACTATTTAAAACTATCAAATCACTTGAGTGATGCAACACACCATGCAGAGTATGGTTCACTCTAACCCATTCATACTTGGCAATAAGTAAACTAAGCTCTTTACAATTTTTTTGATACATCGCTATGTTCACTAGTTGTTGTGAAGATACAACACGCAAAACAGCACTTAGTAAGGCGTGTATTCGCAGTAGATCAACATGATACTTTTCCTTAGTAGCTCTTTTCAAAGTTGGCACTAATTCCTGACTAAAGAATCTTCTCCCCTGCTTTCCATCTGTCGATGTTCCTCCTTTGGCTCCACCTTTACAAACTACATCTAAAACCAAACCAGTGTCTTCTTTGATCATATCAAATACTCTGTCTTTGCCACATCTTATTTGCTCACCATAGATAGTTTTCTTTTCAACCCATTGGAAATACTCTGCATTGATTCGATATAACAACTCGAGGAACCATGTGGTGGTGTTAATATAACTATGTGTAATAGTGATAGAATGTTGGTTAGAGCTGGTGATTGGCTCCTTTGTCAAACCCTTTCTCGAATTAAAGTCTCCACTTCTACAATCTATTTCACCATCATCATTCACTAAATCATTTAGTTCCAGCGTATCTTCCATAGTTCGATTAATTGGGAAGCCTGCATTGATATGATTCACATCTGTCCAATGATTTTGCTTGCTCTCACAAATGATGCAATCTGCTCCACCAAGCCCAGATATAGTCTTTTTTAATTTGAGGTCTTTCATAGTATCTTTGATTTCAATTCCAATATGTACATCAACACCATCAACATCAACTCGAACACCAGACAACCTCAGTTCTTCACGGGCTTTATCAGTTGATCTTACTACATGCCGCATCATTTCCATGTCACTCTCTCTTTCACTTATCAGGTAAAATCTATAGGAACTAATCCATACTGGAACATATTCTCTCTAGCATTTTCCATACTTTTTGATTTCCATACCATCTAATTACGCTTCAAACGAGCCCTCAACTACTATCAGAGGATGAATATTGATCAATATATTAAATTTATTCTCATTATTTGCTATTCTGAGCATACCTATGCATTGCATCACCCTGGGTGCTCATTTAGAAAAATGCTTATTAAAAAAAAGTGCT
Organism: Nanomia bijuga; assembly: GCA_032273505.1. Lineage (NCBI taxonomy): Eukaryota > Metazoa > Cnidaria > Hydrozoa > Siphonophorae > Agalmatidae > Nanomia > Nanomia bijuga. The sequence continues at coordinate 1,527 of JAUKPT010003642.1, read as the reverse complement.
AGTTGTTTCATTGTGAAAATACATGATTTCAATAGTACTAAGTCTATATTTTTCAAAAATAATATACTTTGATATGTAAGAACTAGCCCTTTTTGAGATATTTTAACAATTAAGTGCAATTACAAGCACAAAAGTTGCAAAATTTAAGGCAAAAATCTCGATTTTTTCAGGGATCAATACACTGAATGAACCTTTTTCTTGATTTTAACAATATAAGAGAAGCAGATTTAATAATTGTATCGTCTATGACCTTATTCTAACATATAGGAATAAAGAACTCCACTTTTTAACTATATGAGACCATTCCTAGGCATGACAGATGACTCAAGGCAATTCTGGGGGAAAATACACCACACGTTAAAAATAATGAAAATTTTCCGACAAATGAGGATATTCAAAATGCTATAAAAAATTTTCTAGAATAGCTAGAGACCTAATTTTTTGTTTGTTTTTTTAGTAATTTAATGTAGATTTGGAAAGTATTAAGTACTAGCAAGAATGGCAAAATCATATTTAAGCCTATTTCCACCTCCTTGCCCACTGTGAACCTCAGTCGAGTTTTAAAACCAACCGAAGTACATTCAATGCTTACAAAAACCAGAGGTAATGTCATGATAAAATATGCATTGGCAATTTATTAAGTTAACATATACAAATGCATAATATATCTAATAGATAAAAAGAAACCAACAAAATAATCAATTTTTTTAAGAAATAGGTCAATTGGCAATTTTGATAATTTTGAGTTATAATCACAGAATTAGAATTATTTTTCATCAAATCTCTTTTTGATATATCATTAAAACAAAAATAGAAATCTGATAACTCAGTACCAATTATCTTAACTTTGAATATCTTGCAACATAATCATATATTTTCCTAATTATTTTAGCTTATCTTGTAGGTGTAAAAGCACTCAATATGTTTTAAAAAGTGTCTATTACTTACACGAAAATATTTTTACATAAAAATGAATCACGTGAACTTCTTATCTCGTGCACTTAGGTTATTACTACTCATGTTCTAATTAATCTTCATTGATGAATTATGATAGAACCCCCTAATTTGTAAAATATCAAACTACAATTTAGTTGAGAAATGAGTAGATGAATTCGAGGAAAAACTACTCTTTCTCTAAAAATATTCTACAATCATGGACAAAATATAATGTCTCACCTCATACCCCCAAACAATGTTGAAAAGCACGAGACATCCCTTCTTCCAGTTACGTAGGCTGACATTTGCCAAGGATGAAACAACCCTAAACACAAAATTGTAAGGGGGTAAGGGGGGTATCGGAATATTTTTAATGTGTTCAATTAGTTTTGTTCATGATTATAGCTGAAGAAGAAATGAAATATGTTTTGAGATCCTGGATTAAAGCGCACCCACTTATATAACTTTCAAATTATATAAACCATTTTATTTTTTGAACTCCACTTTTCTTTATGCAAAGTGCCCTTTAGCGTGAGCACAAATCCTACTTTCTATCACTTTTTCTGAAAAAGCAGTGGAAAAAAGTAACTT
>JAUKPT010003641.1:0-11843 GCA_032273505.1 Nanomia bijuga | reverse complement strand
TGCTTATCTGGTCATTCTGATTAAAATTACAATCTCACATCTCCTTTTATCTTTTTTTTGTCTTTCTCTCTCCCCTCGCGCGCCCCTTTTTTCTTCTATTTTCTTTTCTTTTTTTAATTCTATGTTCTTAAATGTCAATGTGTATCATTGGGTATGGATATTTGGTATCATCCTACTGATTTATTTTTAGGGATCCATATCAAGGTTATATAAAGCCATACCTAACAAAAGTATAATGTGTTTATACAATATAAAAAATGACAAATAAGGGGAAATGAAAATTGTAAATCTATCAGGTCTCATATACAAAGACTGCTCGTCCAAGAATTCTATCCCACCCCATTGGGGTATAGAAAGAGTACCTTATCATTATTATATAATGTGTTGAAATGCAAGATGTCGATCGTGACTTAATAATTCACATACTCCTTTTACTATCCTAGCGTTGAGAGTAATCGCCATTCCGAGTTACGTCACTAATCTCAATGTTTGCTAAGGTAGCTGTGATAGCTATGGTAGCTAAAGTATTAATGCCCAATTAATTTCCCTTGAGAGCGCATAATCAAGAGAAGGACATTTATTTTACAAAAAGATTTCGCACATTTTGAACATTAATTTCATTAGATCTCTAAAAATATTTTGTGATATAATTATTATCTTGTTCCCATAACAACTTTCTGTATGATATCCAGTTAAAGTTCTTGTTTTCAATTTTCTGTTACACACTGTAGCTACCATTTTGACGGTGCCGAACATTGAAATACGTTATCACCGACGACACGCTGGAAGGTGAATCCCGTGCTCTCAAGTTATTGCGAAAAGCAAAGTTTATCTAATTTCTTAATAGTTCTTAGGAACTGTTCCTTCTAGACCAAAAGCCATTTCCATTTCTGAAAGTAACTGGAAATAGGGAAAGATTTTTTAAGAAATAATCGATAACTTTTTAAAGGTTTTTGGTAAAAGAGCAAAGTCCTTAGAGCTTAGTCGTTATTCCTTAGTCATTCTTAGCCCTCTTAGCAACAGGTGTCCGGTTATAGCCACTATATGCAGAAATTAGTTAATTGGCAATAGTCCATATTCTTGAGTCCTAAGTCCTTAGTCTTTAATTCTGAATTCTGCACCCGCTGTTCATAGTCTTGAGTTCCTAGTTCTTAGTACTTAGTCATCAGTCCATATTCTAGGAGTCCTTAGTCCTTAGTCCTGAATTTATAGTGTTTATTCCTGAATTCTTAGTGTCCTTCGTTTCTAGTATTGAGTTCTTGAACCTTAGTCATTAGTACATAATCTTGAGCCCTAAGTCCTTAGTCTTTTGTCTTGATTTCTTAGGTTCCTTAGTTCCTAATCTTAAGTTCTTAGTTCTGACATCTTAGTCGTTTTTCCTCAGTCATTATTAGCCCTCTTAGTAAATATTTACTAGTATTAATGTACTCAAAACTTGCTTAAATTTAAGTATCAGAAACACAAAACCTTACACTTACTGTTTGATGAGAATACGGACAACTTCATGTTTCCCAAACCTAGCCGCTTTATGGAGTGCTGTCCGCCCTTCATCATTCTTCCTGTCCATATCCACCCCATACTCAAGCAACAGGTTGACAATCTTCAAGTGTCCGGTAACAGCCACTATATGCAGACACGTCTCGCATCCGTCCATGCACTGGTTCACATCCGCCCCCCGCTCAAGGAGAAGCTTTGCGAGTTGTGTGTACGAGCCGAGCACAGCGAGATGGAGGAGGGATTGGCCTTCTATGCTTTGTTGGTTGATCAGGTGAGGGATTCCCGATGCACCATCTTTGTCCTCGATGAGTTTGAAGAATTGCTCGACGAGCTGAAAGATCAATTATTTGAATCAGCCATAAAATGCTGATGTCATCATTTATGAGGATACAAATAAATATCTCCGTGGAATATAAACCAGGGGTGGGAATAAGCACCAGGCCTCAAATCCTCGTTTAGCCGGTTCAACAGAAAATTTAGAGTCACAAAAAAGTTGGCTCGAAATTACTTTGAGTATGAAAATTCATCATTGCTCTAGGCCTATTGTTTATACGTCCTCACAATATAACAACGTTTAGTTTAATCAGTAATACCACTATTCTTTTTCTCCATTCTCATAATTATTTTCAATCAGAGAATAATGAAGATTTATCATGTTAATCATTCACCAGTTACTGGGGAGAAAATGACTGAAAATAATGCTTGTAATGAGTATTTTAGAGAAAATGCCCCAACATCGAAAAGGTTTCAGGGCTCTACCCAGACCCCCACCAACGCGCAGTGGTATGTCATCATTCACCACACTTCCATGTATGTAAGTTAAGCATCGTCGTCGAGAGATACTTACTGGATGGGGGACGCGGATGGTAGAGGCAAGTGTCATTAAAAATGATGCAATAAAAATGCACTTAAGTCGGGCTCTTAGCGAGGGCATTAACTATCGTTAGGCAATGTCGACGGGTCGACCCATGCCATGTGAGGGAAACTGGGTCGTCAATTGGTAGTAGACGAAACACTAGGTGGGAGAGTATGTTGCTCTCATCTTTCAATTTTTTTAGATGTAAGACAAAATGAGGACCCTGAACTTGTGACCAATGACCTAAAACTACTACTGTTAGTATAAAACCAAGGAGAATGGGTTAACTAGCTCACTGGTGGAAGGGTAAGCTTGTTCTGCGAAGGTTTATAACTATGATAGGAAGTGGTGGATGGAACTCAGCTCTCTTTTTACGCAGAAATGTGACGCACCTTCTATTCCATAATAAATCATAGTTTTGTTGTCATTTGAAACTTTCTGAATCACTGTTTATGTTTATTATGGATTGGCATTAAAATAGAACTTGATGACACCCGCAAATAAATCTGCGCCAAAAATATATGAATTGATAAATAACGGCTATTATCTTTGTATCATTAAGTAAACAATGCCAAAACAAGCAGTTGCAGATAAATTGCTTGCATTTCAATCAATTGTAATTAATTACAGAAGAATGTACTTGGAATGCAAGAAATCAATACGACAAGAAGATGGTTGACATTTTAATGACACGTATCTTTTTAGCTGTCTGTAATAAAATTGATTAAGAATATCAAATTTAGATGACCTATTACTCTCAACAAAAAAAATTCCCGCGATCAAATTTGTTGAGGGATAGAAGTGATTGTCAAGAATGGTTTTCTCCAGATCATCAATGTTTTGTCCGGTCTTTGATCGTAAGTCGAGCGTCGTGGTTGACCCTATTTATAAGGAACATAATCTGTTTGTCTCGTATTTGACAGGCTATTACCATAGCTTGCAAACGAACCCAAACTTGAAATTTGACTAGCCACACAGAATTTTCAACTTTCATTTTGCAGTGTCTTGATATTTTCCAGTCTGTATTATTTTCAATGACAAGTTTTTAGTTTCTTTAACAAGCATCATTACTTACATTTATTTCGATTGGTCAAAGATCCACGAGTAGTGTAATAAGTGCTCAGGTGTGTATATTCTGTACAAATGCGAGTAGGTTACTTGGCAGCTCAGATCCTACCCTTGACTAAAAAAACATTGAGGGGGTCATTAGTTTATATCCCTATGTGTAAAAAATAACGATATATAAATATACTTCCTTTAAACTCTACCGTCCATCTAAATTATATTCCAGCTATCTAGTTGACGTTAGGTACCCTTATTATCTATACTGAGACTTGCGAACATTCGGACAGTCAGATATTCGGACACTCGGACAATCTTTTGAGTTGTCATATTTTTTGAATTCGATATTTGATCACATAGGATTTTTAACCCGAATCTCCATAAAGTGGGTCCATTTCTAAAATGATTAAGCTCCTTTCTCCTTGCATCTGACCAACCTTATGCAATAAAATAGATTTTCTCTTTCATCAAATCGAGTTTCCTTTTTTTGAAATATATGACGGATCACATGGTTTCCCGTCGTCGTAATATAAGCGTATCACCAGAAATATTACTATTTGGATTTACATGGTTTATGACCATTTTGCCAATATGCTCTTTCCTTTGATAGCTTATTCCTAAGAAAGCATTTAAGTTGTACACGTAGATAAATGAAGGTGTTAAATGTTGACACCTTGAGTGCAAAACCATAACCCCATGTGTAAAATCGTACAAGATACTTTAATTAGAGCAATTATGCTCATATGTATATGTATTTATTACATTAATCAACTATTCTAATCATGGTTTACATAGACCTATTTCTGGTCTACGTCATTTGTTTATGTTTTGCCTCAAAATCGCGTTTGAGACTGGATTCTACTGTTAATAAAATTCGCAAATCAACTATAAAAATGAATGCATTTGTTTGAACAAATGTTGCATCGACAATTTCAGAATACACGTTTGTATTATAAAGAATGATTATAGATAATCAGGTATTGTTCAAATTCATGTAAATGAACTTGTCAACACACTCATTTGTCATTATCCCATCCAATCAATTTTATGTATTGTAATATTGTAACCCCTGCGCGGTTTTGGAGGCAAAATTCCATAATGTATACAAAAAGTGACGTAATGGAAATAGGTCTATAGTAGAAGGTCTTGGCTTACCAAGGATTTATATACCAGAGAAAGAAAACGGGAAGGAAAGTATACTGGTTGCTCGAATAAGACTTACCGTGCTCCTGTAAAAACTTCTTTTATTGACATTAATGACGCTCCTAAAAATATTGAAGGTTTTATCCACGAAGTTAATAAGAAATTAATATCCAATATTTAAAGCCAACCAACACGAACGAATACGAACAAATATTCGAAGCGATTCAACCGACTTTAAGAAGAAAGAGACAACCTCCAATTCCGAGAACCATAAACGATGTTCGCATAGAAGGTGCATGAGCAGAAACATGGAGCGGCGAACACCATCGTTTACACATTGATAATAATTGGGGTATTGCTATCTTTGGAACGGAAAGACAGATACGAATGTTACGTCGATCTGAAACAATCTATGTAGACGGAACGTTCAATACGACACCACACCCATACAAGCAATGTGGTGAGTTTCGTCAACACGTTGTAAAACTTGCAATATGCCTCATGAAAAATCAGATCGTATTGACAGGTTTTGCAGGCCTTAAAATATGCTGTTCGACATACGACGGGCCATCGTTGGAGGACTACGACGACTATATTTGCAGCAATGAATGCGTTTGAGGGTGAATTTTTGAATGTCAACATCAAAGGCTGTTACTTCCAGTTCAAGAACTTGGACTTGTTCGAGCATACACAGATATGATCGGAGATCTAAGAAAATAATTAAGAAAGTGATGGCTCTAGTTTTTTTTTACCTGTTGCTGTTGTAAAAATCAATTTTGAACGTTTGAGAAATTCTCGACGCACAAGACGTCTTTTATTACGATATCCTGCTTTAGCACTTTTTTCACATACTTCGAAGGTACTTATTTTAATGGAGTTTTTTCCCCGCAAATGTGGAATGTATTTACGAGACCGGGAGTTGCTAACAAACAACGCAGTGGAATCATATCATAGACGTTGGAATAAAACTGTTGGTGGTCAATATCCATCAATGTGGCTATTAATAAGAGTATTAAAAGGCCAAGAAAGCGTCGATGCAATTCGATTTCAGGCATTTCGAGATGGATTAGCTCCTCCAAGGAGAAAGTTGAAAATGACAAATCTCGAAAATCGGATTATCGTTTTAAAGACGCAATATACGACTGGTGCGTTGACACTCGACGATTAATGGGATTAAGTTAAGCACGCAACATTTGAACATATGCAACATGGACACGATATTTTGTAAAGCTTTATTCATACTTTGTATTATTTGTATTAGTTGACAAATGTAAATAAGTGTTCCTTTTTTCATATCAATTCTGTTGATATCTTTTTACTTTCAATTTCCATGTTTTGAACTCTGTCCAAATAGTCATTTGAAACAAGTAAAAGTATGTTCCAATTCGACTTACTTAAACTACTTAGTCAGGAAAATTTTGAGAAAATGGTTATCTCAAGCATTTTTTTCGTATGTAAGGATTTGTTAATAAGACATTTTTTTTTAAAAATAAATTGCTGAGAAATTGCAGCAAAGTTTCGATTCTTTTTTGATTTTTAATAACATTTCGCACATTTTCCGCAGAGCTACAAATCCAAGTCACTTACAGATGAAAATATGGTGGCTAACTTTCGATTAACGACCATAGAGTTCAAAATACTTCCCCAAGTCCCAAGTCCCCCCGTCAAAAAACTTGCACGTGACTTACTATCTCCAATATGTATTGTCGTAACTTGCAGCAAAATACATTTTTCGGACCAATGACTCTTTGGACCAACGACCCTTCGGACCAACGACCCTTCGGATCAACCACCCATACCCCATTGAGAGCTAGTAACTTATTATGAGAAGTGTTCAGTATCTATTAATGCGATGCTTTATGAGAATACTACTATTTGAAGTGGAAACATCAGTGCAATTGGGTGAAATGTTTTTTTTTTCAATTTCAGATCCCCGTCCAAAGCTTACCATTTCGAACAACACTGTATATATTGGAGAAAACTACATTGCAAATAATCTTCTTGCATGGATCAAAGTGGAAGCCAGAAATGTGCAAACCAATCGGTTTGCTAAAGTAAGATTTTCGATCATTAAAGGTAAGTTTAAATTCATAGTATCAAGTGTATGGGGCCACCCCAATATCAGGTTCGAATCACTAAGGTTTCCTTTCTTCCATCTGACCTTTAAATATAGAATTCCTTAGCAAATACGTTTTGTTTTTATTCGACCCTCGCATCTATTTTCGTCTCTGCATTGCCCCCTTTACAAGAAATTACTCAACTTTTTTATTATTATTCTTCCGTTTGAAAGATATATCTATTGCTTTCAATCATTCTAACAGAAAATTTACTTATAATTCGCAGAAAACCACTTATAAACCATAAGTTGTTGTTTTCTCTAGGCAATAACGATGGCAACTTCTACACCAATCCACCCGTATCAAATTCACATATATCTCTGTTGTTCCAAAGACCGTTTGATTATGAAGTCAAGAATATGTACAAACTAACGATAAACGCGGAAAACCTCGAGTATCTTGAAGATGAAGGAGCAAGCGCGAACATTTCCATGGTGATTTACGTCCTTAACAACAACGAACATAAACCGAAATTCACGAAGACAACGAAAATGAAATTCTCGCTTCTCGAAAACACAGGAGTCGGTACTCCGATATACACGTTTAATGCCGGGGATCTTGATGACGATAGTATTCGGTACTCGTTAGCAGACACACTACAGAGTTCCCTCTTTAGAATCGACGACGTCACAGGGGAAATGACGGTAGTAGGGGATATTGATTACGAGGCAACAAATGAGCTGTTTCCAATTGTTTGTGCTTCGGACAGCTTATATCGAGAATGTATTAATATTAAGATAGCTGTGATCAATGAAAACGATAATGCACCTTTCTTCACGCAATCGAACTATACAGTGAATATAACAAAGACTGCGCTTCCCGGAACTACAGTGTTAAAGCTTCGAGCGAACGACCTAGATGATGCTGACAATAAAAATCTTTCATTCGCAATTTCAAATGGAAATAAGGAAAAATACTTTGCAATCGAAGGCAATAAAATAAAATTGATCAAGGACTACGAAGGACCAACGCGTATGTTCAGAATGGAAATCATCGTAAAGGACGGGGTATTCGAATCTCTTAAGAGAGCAAATGTTAAAATTAATTTCATAGGTGACGATCCTATACCAACTTTTTCACAAAGTGTATACCAGATTTACGTACCGGAAAACACCTATGTCCAGAATAAGGTTTATCGTCTTAACGTGACGTATAAAGGACAAGCTATCGAGAAATCAGCGTCAAAGATTAAATTTTCAATTAAAAACCTAAAAAGCACAACAAACGATCATTTTGAAATAGACGATCAAGCGAATATCTTAATAAAAGAAAAAGTAGATTACGAGAAAACAAAAACAATAATTCTTCTCGTTAGCGCATGCGTCCGAGTGCGCAAAAAAGAACGATGTGGGATTTGTCACGTGACAGTACACGTGTTAGATATAAATGACAATAAACCAGAATTTCAAGAGTATGTTTACACGACATCAATCTCTGAACATCTTGTAAACGGAACTCGTTTTTTTCAGGTAAAAGCAACGGACGCCGACAGCGAGGGCGAGAATAGTCGGATAATATATTTTTTAGAAGAGACATTCGACCTTTTTGATATAGACAATAGTACTGGTCGTTTATTCACAAGTAGAGATATATCCACTTACGATGGTACATATTTTGAACTGTCGGTAGGAGCAAAAGATGCTGGCACACCCATGCAAATTTCTTCTACTTACAGTAAAGTAATGATAGACATCTTATTAAGTAATCCAGTCAAGATAATGGCTTCCAAGACTGAGGGTGTACTGGGGTTAAAAAATTGGGAGTTTTGGATTTTACCGTGTTTAGGGACAGTAGTGCTGCTGTTGATATTAGTCGTTGCAACTATTTGTTGGAAATATAGAAGGTATGTTTGTTCATTAATTTCTAAGACATAATGCTGTTAAGAATTTTTGTATGAGAATCCTTATGGTCAGGAAAGAGGAGCATTGCTCTGTAGCAACAACATGTTAGTGCTAAAAAGGAAGATTTTCCAAGCTCTTTTAAAAGTTTTGCTCTCTTTTGTAGTTTTAGTCTGGCTGCGGACCTGGTTAAGGTGTATTTACAGTATACTTATGAAGATCATTCAGCACTAAAACTTTTTCTTTTTAACGTGAGGACTGTCTCCTCTATACTTGTCATTTCCTTTTCTAGATCGAGGAGAAGATTCCACGAATATGTCATTGAACAGTAAGTGTAATTTATTAAATATAAGTTGCTGGGGAAAGTCCAAAAACAAGATTTTAAATGAAATTTGATTAAGAATACAATCCGCGGGCTAGTTAGTAGTTAACCCTACCATCAGACGGGGATCAAAATAAATCGAGGCCAAGTAAAAGCTTCTTAAACACGACTAAAAGCAAAAAAGTGGATCTAAGATATCTAAAATCACCCATTCCCCAAAACTCTCATTATAAATACGTTGATAAATTCCATGAAGATTGTGGAGCGTAATAAATAAGTATTTTAATATATTATCATCAAAGATCCTTCAAGCCGTACTAGGGTTGAATTAGTCTTCTGTTAGAGGTAGCCCCTTCAGTTCATCTCCTTCTCAGAAAATATGGAAACGAAGGTTGTGGTGGTGGTGGCGGGGGGGGGGGGGGTAATTAAGTACAGAAGAGTAAGCCTTGATGTAACAACAAGGCGATGACACCTGAAAGCTTTCTTCATCTTAACTAACACGAATCTAAAAAGTTTGTAAAGATACAAAATGTATCTTTAAGATAAGTTATTTACACAAATTATAGTCTCAAAAATTTGCAATTGGGTTTGCATGACAGAAATAAGCAGTGAAAGGTTATGTAGAAAGCTTAATAAAAATAGGGTCACATCAAAGGTGTACTCAAAATAATTACCTATATCTGAATGAATGAATAAATAAATAGATACTATTATAATTTTGACTGCATATTTAGAGATGATCTATTTGGCAACGATTGTATCGCGTTGCAAGCGCATGCGCCAATTGAAATAGAAAGAGACGCGGTGCTAACATGTTATAATTCTCTTTAACAGAAGATTGTAAGTAAAATAACTATTAACAGACACTGGACCTAAAGTTCGGTAATGTTCGTCCTAAATTTGAATGAAAATGCATACAAATATCTAGCATATTTTTGCTGTCCGAATTTAGGATTAACATGTCCGAAAAAGTTCAGTGTCCGTTGAGAAAATACTAACTGGATAAGGGCAATCCCGGTTTCTTTCGAGCCGAGGGTGTCAAGAAGGGCTTATAAATAGCAAAAGACGGATTTTTGGTGCTCTTATCCGGATAAGAATATATGGTAATCTTAATTCTTTAATATATCATAATAAGGATAGTCTTCAAATGATGGTAAACTATACGTTTGATTGGTTGAAAATTACATCATCAAGGAGCTGATTGGTTCACTTGATTTTTAAGTGAACCAATCAGACAGATGGCAAATTTACCAATAATTTGTAGATAATCCTTTAGATATTTAACTTATCCTTAGAAATAAATAGCTGGTATGATATAATATGATATACTGTAAGTGACTTGCTTACTTCTTGCAGTATGTTCGTAACAAAAGAGTGCTAACCACACTGTAAGAAGTTTCTGGGCCCTGATTGTAGTTGTAATGCTTATAGTGTAAAAAAAATCCAGTACATAATTCTTGTTATGGCGATGATTGTAAATATACACTGTAACAGCTCCAGATTAAGGGACTAGTCCCAAAGTGTTGGTTCGTCCTGAACAAAATACCCTACAAAAGTATTTCATCGGATAAAAATCCAGTGATTTCATGTTTTTAATTTTTTTTGTTGAACTAAATGGCACAAAAATGGTAATTTGTCAAAATATTTGAATAAACCAATTAGCTGGTTGATGAAGTAAATGACCAACTTGACGCGCTAATTCTCGTAAAAATGATCTGCATAATATTCTACAGGAGTAATCATGTTTCTATTTTTCTGTTGTAGGCCAACAGTGCAAGAAAGTAACAGGAATTCGTTTCTGGGTTATCTTACTAAACCAGGTAAGATATTAATGTAATAATCAGACTCCCCTGGGCTTTTCATTTGAACTAGAATTCATAGTGTGGTAGATTTTACCGCTCCCTGTGCTTTTCTTTTGTTTTATATATCTCATCACCTTTTTGTACAATTCAAAATGCATTGATGTTGGAAACGAGGTCAGAATAGCAATCAGCATAATGAAAATCTTGATACATCCTGTCTCACAGGAACATTCTAAATCCCTCACAGGAACAGTGAGATAAAGAATTGGTGTTTTTTCATCGGGCATTGCTAAATCCCGCCAGGACATCGCAAAATGTCGACAAATTTTAGCCAACAGCTGTTAACTTGGACAACTTCTTTTACAAAAATCCGAGTAGGATAGATGCATTGGCAAGAAAAAATAATTGAGACAAATAATTGCTTTTACTTATGAATAGATTCAATTTTGACTGGGACAATAAAAAGAAAAATATTCAATCATATTTTTGACTAGAACACAGTAAGAAATTGACCGTGACAATCAATTCCACCGAAATGCCACGGGGACATGTTTCGACAATTTTTCCATTGGAACAACAAAAAAAAGGACCAATTTCTCAATGCGACACTCACAGTGACATATGTCTCGGTGAAAGATTTACCAATAAATATGCCTAGCGGATCCAATTTTCTTTATTCGCATTGAAATGCGAGGGGCAAACAGGCTCGAAAATTGATAAAGATTTTAGGGATTTGGGGATTTATTTGGGATTTTTTGGAGATTTTGGGATTTTTTTCGGGATATTTTTTGAGAATTTTTCCTCGAAGTATCAAAGATTTTTTTGACTTGTTTGCTCCTCGTATAAATCCCTTTTTACATCTTCTTGAATATCATCATCTTCATTTTTCTTTTCAGTATCATCTCAAGAGGAAACAATGTACTTATCATGCGGCACGTTACCATCGGCGTATAATTCAGAAAAAGACCTGTCTACAGAACCGGCTACCGGCTCAACGTTGAAAAAGGAAAAATCATCTAGTGTTGTATTTACGGAAAACGGTTACTCCACGTTTGCAAACGAGGCTGATACTGACTCACTAGATAAAAATGCAACAAACGTTTAACATGTTGCAAAAAAGTTTAATTTTATATAACAAATGTCAAGTGAAAATATTTTTGTTGAATATATGTTTTTAATTGTAAATTATGCTGTAAATAAATCTTT
>JAUKPT010003640.1:0-11845 GCA_032273505.1 Nanomia bijuga | reverse complement strand
TAGTGGCTAATCCTACTTAATTTTAATCATTTATAAATCATATGCCTCGACGAGGACTCGAACCGCGGTCATAGCGGCGGTAACGTAACGTATTAACCACTAGACTATGCGCCCACAAAATTGAGTCTTTTAGTTTTCTGAAGCTGTAATTTCTAACCAATCAAACGGCGAAAATAACTGAAATTTGGCGATAATTCCTTAACCAATCAAAGATAAGTAAGCAGAAGTGCAAATCCATGCAAGAAGATAGAACTTTCTAGATTTCCCCAAATGAAAAGAATAGCTGAAAACCTTACAACCCCGTTTGATACGTTAAAGAGAAGATGTTAACCTGTGCCCATATTCAACATATACGCCAAAATGAGTCATGAGCTATAAACAGCATTTACGAAACATTAGCAAACGTGTGCTTCAACTTTCCCCTTCTTTTATATCTTGCAACACATGTGTTTTTATGTCATTCTCTACACACATGTGTGTATGTACCTTGTCCATATGATGACAAGACAAACATTAAGACGGCTGTTGACATAATGGAGTCGCGCCGAAGTCTATAAGAACTATCATCGCTTGTATCTTACCCCTTTGAATAAAGAAGTCGGTCAAATATCAAATATTTGTCCAATGTAAACTTGACTGCCTTTTTTATGTGATCATATTGCATAGTGTTTTGGAAGATTAAGTTAAAATGAACTAGAGGAGTGATCGACTAAGTGTAGAGAAAAATCAGTGCGATGATTTAGGGGTGATTGCTTCCTGAGAGGGAAGGTTTGTGATGAACTTCTTTTGAGGCATTAAGTAGTTTTAGAGTGCAACTTTCCTGGGAGTGTAACTAGATTATTTTGCAAAGGAAAAAACTGCCTCCCTATTCTATAGAGTACTTCTTTTGGTGTGAATCTGGTTCTTTCATTTGTTGGGAAGTTTAAAGTGTTTTGGTATTGGATATCGACGTTTCCTTGTGTTATGTGGAATCTATATACGTTGCACTTTAGAGTACTCTTTAACGAAATAGATATGCCAAGTAATTAAAGTACATTTCAAAAGTCTTGGCACTAACTTTAGGTTTCTTCATAACTCCTCCATTTCTCAACAAATAACAAAATATCTTTTAAAAAATCGAAGGAAGAATGGAAAAAACGAAGATGAAAATTCGAAACTACTCGAAATAATGGTTTATATTATTTGAAAGTTATATCAAATATGCCAAGCTAGTTGCTTGGCATATCTGATATAACTTTCAAATAATAAGTCTTTGTAAAAGGAAAAAATCGCTTTCCAGTCGGAACTGTTATCCCTTTGATGTCATCACGAATCTAAGTTGTGAACACATCACACCGCGTGTTTTGATTGGAGGAAATATTTGGATTCTCAGAACAACAAACATGGCGGTTTCCGTGTCTCGTCACTAATTATGTGACGTCACATAAATATTGGTTAATCACACCTCGGTATAAAAGACTGTGAAATTAACATTAGTCACCCCATCCAACCAACAATGCATTTCGCCTGAGGCCAATTGTTGATAACATTGAAGGTTTCCGGCCGCACTTTTAGAAACGGAAGACTGACAGTTTACGACGATAATGATTCTAACGGATTCTACTTGAGAGATATATTTGAATGGGTTCAATGACACAATGACTCGTCACAAAACAAACGGGTAGACATATTGAATCCAGGCACGCATCAAGTGCTTCTTAGGCATAAAAGCCTGAAGCTAGGGGGCATAGTCAGGTTAAAGATATCTTAAATTTTGGGCAAAACTAATTTTTTTGGGCAAAATTTATTTCGTACATAAATACATCATCAAGGGGTGCTTTTGTTTCGTAGCCCAGTCTGGATAGGGTTAAAGCATCTCAAAACATAACCCTACGCTATGCCCTACGCTTGATCGTACTGTTGACTTGAAATCTCATATCAATCAATGTGCCTCGATTACCACAACATTTACCTCGATGATTCAATTCTCTTCCTTTAAAATGAATTCATCAGGTTTGAACCACAAGTTTTCTCATAAAGTATGAATTATCAATCCTGTTGTTTTTCATCATGATTTTCAGATAACTGATGAAGTAATCGGCGTTTCTAAACGATTTGAAAAAGTTGATAAAAAGTATAATTGAATAACCCATTAATGCTCATGTTTTTCATCATGATGTTAAGATGATTGAAGCTTTTTGAAATGAAATGAGCGTTTTGAGACGATTTGATTAAGTTAGAAATAGAAATCGTAATTTACTAATCTGCAATTATCCAATTTGTCTTCACAGACCGCAGCTTTGAATGGAACTAACATTCTCATTATTTATGATAATTTTTTTGGAAGTCATAAGAGTTGTTTTTCCCTACATTGATTGATTTCTGGGCCATCTTCTATTTATCAAATTATCGAAATCAATTTCTAAGGAAATACATAGATGTGAGCCAAGGGCAAAATTTGTTGAAGACAAGAGAAAAGAAAAACAGTGTAATTGTGATTAAACATCAATTCAATTGTCTTAATTCAGGACAAAAAAAAACGAGGGAGGGGGGGGGGTCTTCGACACAAGAAAGACAAATCTAGTCGTAGTACTCAGTGCATTACGTACACTGTGTACTCCATTTCTCAATCCTCTTGAGTGTTGGTACTACATTGAATATTTCTAAATAAATAGTCGAATAATTGAATAACAGAGTATATTGGTTAAAGACAATTTCTTTTATCTGTACGACTCGGCTGCTTTAGCTATGAGGTTTTCATCAGGCTCGAAAAGCGCAACTGCTAAACAACTGCCCCTAGCAACTGATAAACAACTGCCCCTAGCAACTGATAAACAACTGCCCCTAGCATTCAAAAAAGAAGATTCTTGAACCATAAATTTCGTTACATCAGTTTCTAACCAATTGCAGTTGCTTAATTCAACTATTTGCATTTAGTCATTTCGGGATATTAGTTACACATGTTCGTCATCAAACTTAACACACATTATAAAGCTCTATTTACACAAGCATTATTCTATGTATGCCCTATTTACATTCGGCATCACAAAAAATGTCAATATTTGAAGCAAGTATGAATGTTAACAGAGGATAAATATGTCGAGCCAATGACTTAATTGCATTGCTAAATAATGACGTCATAACTAAGTAAATTGGTACTCTGATTCTGATTGGTCTGTCAATATTTGGTAATATATGCCAAGAAAAGATCGATTGGGAACATGCTCAATCCAATAAACTGTCGGTGTTTAATAAACCTAATTTGGAATTGAAGTGTTGGTGGGCCACAGGTTAACAGCATAGCTTTTGGTGTGTAAAGGAAAGGTTAAGCGGAAAGTTGGCTCTTATTGAGCAGAAAAGAATTTATTTAGAACACGGACAAATCGGATTAAGATACCTTCACTAGTAAGCGTAAAACCATTGGAAACCGACATCAGTCCATTTAAGACTCTTTTTAAACACTTAAAACCATTTATAGAAATCGAAAACCATTTATAACCATTGGACACAAAATTATCATGCTTAAGTGTTCAAAAAACATTTATAAACATTGGACTAAACATTTATAACCATTGGGATTATTTTTTTGAGTTAATCAAAATCTACAGGTACCTTGAATTGACTGATGTCGGTTTCCGATGGTTTTACGCTTACTAGTGCTTGTTAAAGGGTTGGAAGACCAAAGGGTTTCGCACTGGAATAGTAAATATTGTTTATTATGATTCTTAGGGTAAAATCTTCAAACTCTTCTTGGTCGGGATGTATTTATTATATATCACCAAAAACTATTCTTCGGTTTTGTAATCAAACTTAACTTTACTTCCCGCCTCATTGTCACATCTGAAAATAACCAAAGTTGTTTTTTTGATTTCGCGATGTCAACATAATCTTTCCCTTTCTTTCCCACGTTGTGGGCATGTTTACATGTTTTAATACTTTCTCTCTCTCAAAAGCAAGTGGTCTTAATAATCCCTACAAACCGACTTGTGTAAGACTTAACATGTCTTCTCTTCTTCTTTGCACCATAACGCTGTAACACCAACACACTAATCATTTGCAAAACGGCGATATGAAACGTTTTATAGAAGAGGTGACCTCGTTAAAAAGTAAAAACGACAAGTTTTATGTAATGAGTTTTATCTTATGAGCATATAGAGGTACGAGAAGAAAAAAAATTAGAGGAGGTAGCTTAAAAATTCATTGAATACATTAAAGGTCTGTGCTGACAAAAATGGTAGATATTGATGCTTCTAGAACCGTCCCCCATCATATTTGGGCCGCGAAGAAAATCTTAGCTTCTAGATTATCTGGAATTGCCATTTTAGCCATTTTACGTAAATTCTTTTGCCCGAAAAATATATATTTTGCACGAACTTCTAAGATTCTTTAGCTAACTGCAGGAGCCGCTGCCAAAATACATAATTGTGTGACATTTGCATAACGTGTTTTATACCTCTCCTATCAATGTACCAGACTGCATTAGACAATCAGATAAAAGTTCATTACTATCTTGTCCTTGCAGATAACGTTTAGATCCATTTATGGATCTCTCAATATTCTGCCAGATTTTGGTTTTTACATAGATATGGACTGTAGGAATCTAGACTGTGTAGTACTGTAGACTGATTCAGACAATTTGATTAAGGTTGTTCCAAAGTTTAAAAATATTTCATTCTTGCAAGATAATAACAACGATTATAATCTTTGATCCGTTTATGGAACAACAGGGGCGACGACACCGGGGGGGCCGAGGGGGCCGAGGCCCCCCCACTATTTTGATGAAGCTTTCCCGGGCCCCCCAAAATCGTAAAAAAAAATGCTCTAATGCTCTAATAAAAAAGGCCCCATGAAAGCCGGGCCCTCCCAGGAAGAAATCGTGTCGTCGCCCCTGTAAGACAAATTTTGGGATGAGAAAGTTATGGCTACTGTGATAAAAGATTGTACTTATCGAAAATGTCCATAGAAAAATTAAATGAGCACATTTTTAAAAAACGCGGGTTGTTGGCGCTAAACAGGTAAACGCTAAACGGCTAATGATAAACCGATAATCAATTTTGTTTGGCCTAAGTATTATTTTAAAGAAATAAAAGATTGTGCAAGTTAAATTGAAAAAAAGCAAAACTGTTCTTAAGTGGATTAATTTTCGCGTGAATTGATCTTCGCGTTGATTTATTTGATATTTTTGGATATTTCGCGCGGATTAATTTTCGCGGATGAAGAATCATTTGTTTTTAAATGACGAATTCATTGCATTTAAATACATGTGAGACACGTTGAAAAATTTTCTATTTTTCGCGTAGATTTATTTTTGCGAATAGAGCATTTCCTGGATTTTCGTGTGGACTAACTTTCCAATTAAGGAAAATAAATTCACGCAAAAAATTAATCCACTTAAGTTATAGTTAAAGTTTTATGCTTCAGCAGGGAATATATTGTCCGGCTTTGTTGATGACGTAAACAATACAATCACGATGACAGCTAAAAACCACATGCGAGAAGTAGCTTACCTCCACAAAGTATTCGACGAAGCTGACCGAAATTCGGACGGACGAATAACAATCAAGGAAGTGGTCGAAACGTTATACGTTATCGGGTATGGATGTACGGAAGAAGATGTGGACGAAATGTACTCCCTGTATGAAAACACGATCGATTTTCCGGACTTCTTGAAGATACTGTACGGACGGGTTAAAGTGACGGACGACACGGACATGTTGAAGAAAGCGTTCCAGGAGTTCGACGTGAAGAAGGAAGGCAAGATAAATGTCCACCAGTTGAAAGAAACAATTAAAATGTTGGCGAATTTCGATGAAGCAGAAGTGGACGAAATGGTGAAAGAGATGAAACCGAATGCAAATGGAATGGTGAACTACGAAGCCTTCATAATGACCATGAAAAAACGATGATGCTGATTATTTCAGGATAGGTTTAAAACATCTTCAAGTTTCAACTCATTTGCACAATTTTTAAGAATTTTAACCTAACGCCTGTTTGATACAAATTTGAGCAATTATCCGACCCAATACCAATACAAGTATTTTCTTTTGACAATTTTTAACTCTTTACATACGCTTTAGGTGTTCAGTGGACTTAAACTCATTTTTTAATCATTCTTGGAAAATTTCGATAGCAAGTGGCTTTGCCTTTATTAGTTTCGACACCATCGGATAATATCCGACCTTAATTACAGACCATGGAATATTTCTTCCGACCAAATTAGAAAAATTTTGTTAAGCCTTGATATTTACCAGATTAATATGAAGTAATTGATTACTTTAAAATCTTAAAGATGGAGCTCTTTGATTATGTTCTCAAGATTAAGATTATACCTAAGATGATTAGGTATCTCAAGGGAAATATATATGGCGACATTGGTATTTACGATTGAACATTCCTAAAGAAAGATTTAACAAAAACATATCATTAGAACCCTAGAAGATTTTTTTAATACTGTTAGTCTTTACCATCATGGATACATTTAGTAATAACATATCGTAGTTTTTGAGAGACAACGTGATGAAAAATGAACAGAGAGATAATGGGCTACTTTCGTGAATTGCAGGCCTGTCATTAAGAAATGTGTTCGTGATCGGCTGCACGATCGCAATCAGGGCTTGTGTGATTGAGTTTGTGTTGGACTTTTTTTCTAACCAGTTGTTATCTGGTCGTTACTGTCATGCCACTATGTTATCTTCTTTTTTGAATCCAAATATGTCACTTTCTAACATATGGCATAGTGCACACTTTGAAAATTCTGCGCCTTGGGTGATTAGTTTCACGCTAAAGAGTTTTGCGCGATCGTCGCGAGATCGCGATCGACTAAAATTGGCGTCGCAAAAATTACGTTACGTTAAATGCTCATTTCAAAACGTTACAAAGGGGTCTGGGACAGGGTCAGGGTATAAAAAAGGCAAAATTAGCGTGAACTAATTATTGTCTCTTAGGTAGAAGAAAACGCACAAATGTTAGGGACAAATTAAATTTGCTGCTAGAAAAATGCTCCTTGATAATTTATCAAATTGCGACATTTTGAAATGAACCATTCAGAATTTTAATGATCTGATCGACGGTAATTATTTTGGCCAACAGCGCCCCCTTTGGAGGGGGGGGGGGAGAAATAAGCAAAATTTGGAAAATAGGGAAGAAATAAAGAGATTTGTATTGTTTTGTACCCTAAAACAGGGAAGAAATAAAGCAAAATAGCGAAATGGTGGGAGGAAGAAATAAGAACTTTTGGCCAAAATATTTACCGTTGAATTATCTATTTTGATTTATTTTATTACCGCACCGTTTTGAGGTATGCATCACTAGACTGTGCATGCATGTTAACAAATAGACTCGGTACTCAATCATAATAGTTCAAAAGCTTTTCCTTTTGCTTTCTCTTAATTCTTCCTATTAATTGAAATATATATATGTGTAAATCTGCAGAAGAAACTTTAAGATGTTTTCTGGCGTAATCTTTAATAACTCAAAAACGTCTTGAACAGAAATTCTATGTATATGAACATACAAAAACACATAACATATTGTCACTAAAAGCAAAAGGTACAAGGTGCATATATCCTCCAATAATTACTCCGAGAAGAGGAAATGTTCTTGCACAGTAATTAAAATGTCATTTTTAGTCGTATAGAATTGTTTGCGTAACAGCAATATTAACTTAAAACGTATTAAGATATTTTAGCATTTGTTAGTTGTGCAATAAGACGAGCTAATCACTGTGCACAAAATACTTATAATATTAATACAGCTTTAGATTGGGGTCTGACTTTTACGCTTAAGTTCACTTAAAAAATTGGGTTTCCTTTTCTGTTTGCAACTTCCGATTTTTTTTATACTTGGCAACAATGAAGACAATGATTACATCTTACTGTTGCTAAAACAAAATGTCAGAACTTTCATTTTAAATGTTTTAGTAGAACCGAAAGTACATCACAGTTCCAAGAAAAATCAACCATTATTTGACAATATACATTATTTGATAATATAAAAATCCTCTGAAAAAATCAGGTCAAAAGAATTACTGTAGGGCACTGAACTATATTTTTATGCAAAGTGAAAAGGCCTGTTATTATAGTACGCGATGGTCTAACCACGTTAATATTGCACACAATTTAATTTTTTGACTTCAAATACCCGATAGATGGTCAAAAATCTCACAAAACGACCAGCCAAAATAGTGTAAAATAGGTAAAATAATGATTGAAAAGAGTGCGTCGAACGGTTTCAAGCCATTTAGAAACCAATATTGTTCGAATTTTTTCTGAATAATGATAGTCTTAAATATTATATATCATCACATCTCTGCATACACATTCTAATGAATTGGTAGGTGGACAATAGCTGTATTTCAAATCATTTAGTTTCAAGAGACTGGAGAAGATGAAACAGAATGTTCGACTTAATCTACTTAAATTATCACTGCATTAAAAGCAAGGTAAGAAAATATTTCTTAAGTATAGGTTAAAGCATGGTTTCGTTCTGTTCTTCGATTTGATTGGCTTAGAAACTGGTCCGTCAATTTCTTTTCCATTAAATAAAAAAGTGAAAGAAATTCTGATTTAATATTTTAATACAAAAACCATCCAGTATCTTAAAGGACAATTTTTTTAGTCTCCCATTTGATAGTTCAGTATAGTTCACCACTTCTCCCTTCGATTTCTTGTGCTATCTTTCTATTCTATGTTTCCTTTTTCTTATAATAGTTCTTACTCTTTACATTTTGAAAGTCATTAAGTGCACTTGATTTTTTGTTTATCATCTCAGGCGCGCGATTTATGCAGGTCCCCAAGCTCCTTTGAGGGTTCAACTATAAACGTAGCATCGATGCATCGATCTGCCCTTTACGTCTGATGACAATAAAGTTTATCGCATCTTAGTTGAAAATGCTTTTCAAAATAATGAACAAGGAAGATATAGAATCAGAGCTTATTTCATCAATAATACAATTCACTACAGAAATGATAGACAGCTCATTTTTCCCTAACTCGATAACCATTTGGAATAATATTAAAGATGATTCGTCCACCTAGAAAGAAGACTTTTAATATTCATGCGATTAAAATCGGTTAAAGTGGATTTTTCAACTATGAAGCCAGAAAAAAGACACTACTTCAGTAATACTTGCCAATAATCTACATATCCTACATCAACAAAGCAATTTTTTCTACATTGCCTACTCTATGCCAATGCTAGAGTTGCCCTTCTTAATTCAGTTAATACCATACTTCTGTCAACTGACTTGGACATCACTAATGATATTACAGGTATTTTTATATGGCCATTCCTCAGATAATAAAAACGATCTTAAATGCTTCTCTTGATTATATTTTACAATCTGGTCGCTCTTCATGAGTCTCCTTACCCAAATCTACTATCATCATCATCTATTTCCCCTTCCTCTGTGCGTATGTGTGTTTTATTCTAGTTGTGCGTCAGTTGGTATTTGATAATTTATCATGCCACTGATTTGAGTCTTTTTTTTGAATTTAATTTTCTTTAGTTTTATTGTACTTATGTTTGTATTCCTCCTTTATGTGGAATTATGTGGCAATGAATTAGCAACACCTCTCTTTCTTACCGAGTTCCTCTAAAATATGTAAAATATCATTTTAAAAAAATGATGCAATTATCTTACTTCAAACGGCTTGAAAACAAAAAATCAGTCTGGTTTTAGACCTGGTGACTCATGTACCAATCAACTCATATCATAAGTAGAAATACATTGAAGTAGTGTTTGATGATATAAATCTTAAAATTAGGCCAGTTGAGCTCGACAACGTCAAAAGCGTTCGGTCTGGTATGAAGGACTAATTTTCAAGCTCAAGCAATACGGTATTGATGGTAATCTGTTGAAACTACTTACAAACTATTTAAACTGCCATAAAAGAAATCAAATATGGTGTTCCTTAAGGATTGGTTATTATTCCCTTCTGATTTTTAATCTATGTAAATGATAATGAAAAAGGCTTTCATTCCTCATTAAAAGTCCCTACTGATGACATGTCCCTTCAAAGTCGAAGATCCCAGAGTGACAGCATATAGCCTTTACCTGAACTTGAAGCTCGTAGACAAATAAGCCTTTCAATGGAAATGCGTTTTAACCCTGACCCTACTAAACCAGCTGAAGAAGTAGTATTTTCTCAAACAAAGAATCAGCCTGAACGCCCTTCTCTATATTTTAACAACGAAATAGTCATGGATTGGTATCAGTAAACAATTAGCAACTTTTTTACCCCTCCATTCAAAGTTCGAACATGCACATTGATTATTCCGATTATTGCTTCAGTATTAATCAGCAATTTTGATTCATTCATGACTTTTGAACGTATTAGATATAAAGCTTTATTAGCAATCGCTGGTTCTCGGAAAGTTACTAACAGAAATAAAAACTATGAAGACTTAGGATGGGACACTTGACTTCCGGGGAATCCCCGGAACAAAATACGAGCAAAAGAAAATATTATAATAATAAAAAGAGGAAAGGTACGATTCTAGAATGTAGCTAGTAAAAAATAAAGGCGATGGGATTGGATTTTCTTGGGAAAAAGTGGGTTGGATGTCATAATAAAATGACCAAATGTGTCAAGTGTTGTTATTTTGTTAATATTAGATGTTTTAACCTGAATTAAAATCCTCTTCTTAAAATTTGCACAAGCAAGTGGGTTGGTTTCAATATCATATTTTAGTAAAATGGGTGGGGGTCACTATAAAATACCAAGGGTGAAAAAAATGCAATTTCACTCCCTACCTTTACATTAAGACACAAAAGAGTAAGCTTAAAACAACTAAAATGGGTAGTGAAAGGAATTCGCTCGTTATCAACCAACATACTTTTTTCCGATCTCATGTCTGATATACTTCCATTTACTATTTATTATTTATCAGGATATGTCTTCTCATTTGTTCACTTGTTTGTTTTTTTCGATTTGAAAAATTTGTCATCTCACTGACATGGCTTCACATTTTTACCTTTATAGTTGTAAATTTTAGGTGAATAGATAAGGGCCACAGGACCGAGTAAGCCTAGATTTCAATGGAGTCATCTTGGAAGTAACAGAAAAGCCAATTAGACAATCGCCTGATAATAGTGATGCACCATCCAATGGTCGTCCAACATCTGCTCATCTGTAAGTAAGTAGAAAATAAGTAAATATATAGTTCAAATAAAATACAAAAATAATTATTTACAACAGAAATAAATTTATTAAAATTAAACAAAAGTAAACATAAAAAAAGATGTGGGGAAATGTCATGAATTGCAGTCTAGAAAGATTGTTGAATAGCCAGCAACAAGGAAAAAAACGGACAAAACATATTTCAAACCTTTTGTATGATTAAAGCAAGCTGTAATATTTAATAACATTATTTGTATGAACTAGTTTTATTTTAAGAACTTATTATAGTAAGATTCTAACTTCAATAGGCACTTTTGTTTTTAATAAATATGAAAATAAATAATGATAGATAAAACTTTTAGGTGACCTCCATCATCCCCTTCATCACTGGCCTTACTAATAATTAGTTAATAATAATGTTAGTCAGTGCGAAACGTAGATCAAAAACGTTTAACAAATCATGTTTGTTATTGTAGGAAGTTTGAACACAGACAACACATTATAAACGACAAACCGCTATATCTCGTAAAACAACGCAGTAAACTTGGTTACATTTTTAGCTCACTTTATTACCTAATTTGTTGAAACTTATTTTCCAGGCGTTTATCCAATTATCTTCCCATCCAAAGCGCTCTACTTGTCTTTTTAACCCTAAAAGTACTGGGCGTTTTTTGAGTGCTTTATTACTGGGGGGGGGGGGGCGGATTCCGTACCCCCACTCTAAAATCCTTAAGAATGAAGCAATC
>JAUKPT010003639.1:0-11846 GCA_032273505.1 Nanomia bijuga | reverse complement strand
AAGGTAAGATACTGTGGGGTTTGGAATTACTCATTGGCTTGCCAACACCCTATTGTTTGAGTTCAGCCTTAAAAGAAAAATGTGCCATGGCCTATCCTGTGAAAGAAAAGATAAACAGAGCCTAAGACAAACCCTGAGAGACTTGATTGTTTTTTATGAACATGATAGGTCGTTTTCAAAATGGCATAATTTGTTGTTTTATTGAAAGTTAAAATGCGAGTAAGAATTTTTCCTGGACCAATAATGTTTATGATGATGTTATATTCGACCAATCATTTGCCGATTTTTATCGAAATTTGTAGACAGCCCCTAAACATAGCCAATGATTCTCTTAGTAGACTTAATATTTCTATGAACAGGATTAGAATACTAGGCAGGATTTGAAGTTCTTAAAGTGTAAAAAGGTCATGATTAGAAAAACTTCACACTCCTTCAACAAATAAAGGCACTAGAAAAACATAAAAGTAAAGACTGGATCCTTTTCAATCAGTTGGAAGTTGGGGACTCTTAATTTTTTACAACAAAAGTTCTTCTCTCCCAGGTATGGAGAAGCAGTGAAAATTTTACCAGTTCAAAATAATCTTGGGCGGGGAAAATGCGTCATTTGTGGAAAATTTACAGAATTTTTGGGTGGCATACCGGTCCTGGATGGTAGCTTTAAGGGCCACTCCTTCCCTCTCCTCTTTCCATTTAGTGAGTAATTTTCAGGGTTGGGGAATCAAATTTACAGCTGGGGAATAATGTATAAAATAATATAATTTTAACAATAATTTACACTCTTGTCATTTATTCACGCAGGGAATTTAGGTGAATTGAGTTGAAATTGACCTGTTCCCTGGGTCTTATTTGAACCAACTGGGTGTGCGTCAGAGTTTTTAGATTCTTCAGGAAAAATTCTGAAATAAAATTAAGGTTGAATTCTAAAGTCTATTTAACATTTATAAACTTTTTTTTTACAGTTTGAAGTCCATAAAACATCATCAAAGAAAACAGATTTATCACAAGACGAAGAGACGAAGTTGAAGGAAAACACTTTATCGAAGTAAGTAACAAACCTATAATTTCTTGTAGATTAATGAGGTTTCTCTTGAGTACCTGAATTTAATTAGCCGAATTTAATTTTGCAAAATTAGACATTTCTGCAAAAGTTACTTTTTTTCTCCTCTTTTTTGAGCGTTTTTGAGAACTTTTTGAGCTTTTGGAGGCAAGAAATTGCTTGCACAATTAAATTTTGCAAATATTTCTTCTCGCAAAAATTTCTTCCCTAAAGCATTTAGTTACTACTTTTCATGTTATTTTTGCTTTATACCTTATAATACAAAAAAAACGTGATGGCAAGTTGAAAAGTTAGACATCGATTTTTGTATCACGTGAAGTTTTAGCTTATAAGCATTTGATTGATTTGTGCCAAAATAAGGGTGGGGTTAAAGTTTGCCCTCGAAATTCAAAAATGTGCACTCAAAATTCCATGACATACGAGATATTCATTTGGAAGAAAATACCTGTGATACCCAGAAGCAAAAAATATTATACAGCTCTGGCCATATTATTTGGATGTTTGAAGTGCTTTCATTTTTTTTATGTTATTTCAAATCATTAAAATGACTTAATCAGTGACAATTCATCTTAATTTTTGTTTTAGATATTTTTATAGAGTAGAGGACCCAGAAAAAGAACATCATCCTGTCGTGTTGACAAAAAAGGTGATTTTATTTCAGATAGGATATTAATTTACTGGGCTTATTTGCACTGCTTTTTGAATTCATTTGTAAAATCATTTTTTTCTTTTATGTAACAACCGACAGTCCCCCCTCAACTTATTCCGACCAAAAAATACTATTTCTGACAGGTCGAAAATGGTCGGAAATGGTTGGAATTGGTCGTAAAAATATTTTGGAAGAATATTTCCGACCAATTTCCGACCAATTCCGACCTGTCGGAAATAGCATTTTTTGGTCAGAATAAGTTGTTGTTGTATTTTTTTTGGGGGGGAGACTTAACAGTAAATATTTTGCCATGCAGCAGAAATTTAGAGGAATACATTTAAGGTTTTGGTCAGAATATTCACTGTCAAAAGATTTTTTCTAATTAACTCCCATCTCTCCTCCCCCTTGTATGATGGATGTGGGTTAGATTTATTTTCCACATAAAAGAGTGTTTCCCCAAAACCTGGTGTTTTCAACAATTTTAGATGTTTTTCGACATATTTCAACATATTTCAACATATTTCGACATTTTTCGACTTTTGACATTTTTCAACAATTTTGGACATGTTTCAACATTTTTCGACATTTTTCAACATTTGGACAATTCTGGACATTTTTGATATTTTTCGACATTTTCGACATGTTCCAACATTTTTTGACTGTCGAAAAATGTCAAAAAGTGTCGCTTTAAGAGTGTTCAGAATTTGTGTGTTATATGCCAGTGAACCTCAACTTGTGCAAGACTAAATCTTTTTGCTATTAAAATCTTTGGCACTTAGTGTGGATTTTTGTTTAACCTTATCTCGTTCCTTTTTTTTTGGGGGGGGGGATCCACCTCTTACAAAAAGGCTTTCAAACACGAAAAATCGAGTATGAGGTAGATAAATTATCCCCAAACCTCCCCTGTCCCACCCTAGCCCTGCTATTCTAACGACGTTAACATTGCTCGTGGTTAGATAAAAGCAAATGTTTTAATTTATTGTCTTCAAATACCCGAGAAACTGTTAAAAAAATGCCCAAAAATCCCAACCGAGATTTGGGGATACTGTCGAGTAAACAAAAACGCAAAGCATCTTATTACGATCTCAAGATTATATTAAGTCGAAGAAACTACTTAAAGTTTCCTTGGAAATAAATTACAATACTTGAGTGGATTAGTAGCATCGTTCTAGGATCATTTTTGAAGATTATTTTGTGATAATTCATGTAAAGAATTTGCCCATTTGTTATTCAGGGTCTCTCCAAAAAGTGAAGGCAAGGAGAGAAAACTTTTAGATGCATAAACTGTTAAAAAATGCTCAAAAAGCTCAACCGAGATAGGGGTTCAGTAAATATGATGATTTGAATGATAAGAATATCTACTCAGTCCATTCGAAGTGTGTCCGAAAGCTTTTTCTCTGGTACCAAAATCAGATAATAGGTGTTTGTTAGTGTGGCCGTAGTACAGTTACCTTTCTGTTGGAGTTATTAGATTTTATATATTGAGTTACACTTGAATGTCTTCTTCGACGTCAGATAACTTGTGACGACCTAGATGCTACTTCCTATGTCTTTATGGCTCTCACTTGACCCAGAAGGTTGGGGAATCAGCACTTTTATCAAACTGGTTGGTCTGCTTTAATGATTTCGTTGGCTGTTAACATGGTAATGATTCTGGGAGAGATTGGTCCGTTTCTGTCACTTTTATTTAATGTACCAACTGATGTTCATTCTGGTTTTGAATAATTGCCTAAGCATGAAACTGACAGTTGTGTTTTTGTAATTTACATTTAGGCCAAAAAAAGATATAGCTTTGTTTCCAGCGCACCGGCCGGGTGAGAATTCTTTTTATATAACCCGGCTGCAAACAGAAATATGTTTTTTTTTCTCTTTCTATTCTACTGTAAAATGTCGTATTACTATTACGTAATTTTCTATCACGGAAATCGATAAAAAAATAGTGACAGATGACATAATCATATTTTCCTACATTTCTTGCGGCCGCCAGGTTGAGATATTTTTTCATCACCCGGTGCGCCGGAAACACATCTATATTTTTTTATGGCTTTGACATATGATTTTATATATCCTTGTATTTTGATCTTTCTAGGGCACGACGAATAAAGTTGGTAACATTATCGATGATGAACGCAGTATAACTTTTAATAACTCTCCAACAACAACTGCAACAACAACAACAACTTGTAATGCCTGTGAGGAAGACAAGGTCGAAAATAAACAAACAAAAAATTCAAAACTGCTACGGAAGCAACGCTATCGTTAATTCTGTTTGTTTATTTTCTACTTTTTTTTTTCCTGTTTCTTTTCATTGTTGTTGTCTACTAACTATGGTAAAATTTTCCGTTTTCTTGGTTCAAAGTTACATCATATAGAATCCAATTGGCTTATTTCGAAATGTCATCATTTGATGTTTGTAAAAGTTAAAAAACGATGATATAAATTTTTAGACAACCCCGAATTCTTTTTTTTCATTTTTTACCTTTTTTCCTGTTGCTTTCTTTCTTTGTTTTTCTTTCTTTGTTTGTTCTTTGTTTTTACTTTGTTTTTACTTTGAGTGGTTATTAGTGATATTGCTAATTAACGATACAATTGTGTATACAAAAGAAAGCTTTGTGAAATTTTTGCTCTCACAATTTTTCCATTAATTACAAAATATCTATTCGACAAAAGAAAAACTTATTTATTTTTATTCTCTATAAAAATCCATCGTCAATATATGGTTAAGACACAAAAAAGACTAAAATGATTTTGTATCAGTAAAATTGATGAATTTCGATGATTTGTAACATTTTATTCTGATGAAGATTAATTTTATAGTCGAAATGCATCAATTTTACTGATACAAAATCATTTTAGTCTTTATTATGTCTTAAAAATTTTATTTCTCCTTTTTGTAAAAATATTTATAAAAGTTGGTTCATACAAAAATAATTTTAAGTGAACCAATCAAATTCTTCATGATACAGTATTTGAATACTACAACGTCAAGAATTTGATTGGTTCACTCATTGGTTGAACAACCAATCATTTGTCTAAATTAGACAGTGTTGAGATGATTCATAAAAGACAGAAACATGTTCTACAATTTTGTAGTTTTTTTATATGTTAAAAGTTGTATTTAGTTTTTGTTTTTACATGCTTCATACAAAGTTGTGTTTTTTGTTATATTAAAGATAAACGTTTTCTGTCATGTGTTGTTAGTTTTTTTTACTTAAAGCTGTGTTTGGCATCAATCATTATTTTCTTTATAAAGATTAAACGATCAAAGTTCTAATGCCAAAATGATTCATATAAACTCTTATTCAATTCATATGGTCAATTCATATTTTCATGTATTTTTTTTATGTTCCTATTTTTTATACTTTTGACATATGAAGGTAATGGGGACAATCTCATGGAAAACTCACTCATTTGATTTGTTTAAAGTCTGTGCCTCGGTTGATTGGATTTTTTAAAAACGTCATACTTTGATGGCGTTTTAAGTGAACCAATCATTTACTTGATGCTGTAGCTTTTAACCAATCAATCATTTAAAGTAAAGTATTATTTTTTTTAATATATTCTTTTTAATATATATATATATATATATATCTTTTGATAGTATCATATAATGGTATTTTTAGAGGTGTTTTTGTAAAGAAATCGATACAAAATCATGGCTAAATTATCTCTGGTAACTCTAAATTAATGCATGATACGGGATTTTCTGCAAATTATAGGTAAATTTGCCATTTGATTGATTAGAAACAACGTCATCAAGAATCGTATTTCTTGATTTCAAAATGTCATCATTTAATGTTTTGTTAAAGTTAAAAACGCCGATATTAATTTTTAGTGATTCAATCAATGGTAGTTTTGATTAATCTATAACATATACTAATAAACTGCTTTCTCATCTTATAAAAACTTTTAAAGCCTCAGTCAATTATTCCAGTATTCAAGAGAAAATTAATTAGCCATAATTTTGAGATTTAATACTTTTTAGTGATTTTTCCATTAAAAATGAAACTTGTATATATTTGTTGGTTAAAGAAAAAAGATTTATTTGTAAATATGAAAGTTTCAGAAGAAATATTTTGGTTCCTTTCATTTAGAATTTCTTTTTCGATTCTTTGTTGATTAGCAATTGGCAATATTGAAAAAAGACTTAAAATTACATATAAATGTTTCAACATTTTTTGGACCAAATATAATTCTGAAGAAATTTATTAAAATGGCTTAAAATTATGATGTCAAATTATAAGAATACTCTGACTCAATTGCTTTTAACTTAATAATGATGGAAGAAGAAATGTTATAATCTATTTCAAAAAAATCCAACATCTTTGTACATTTTCGTAGAACCACCCAAAAGAAATTGATTAGAAAAGAGCTGGTTCATTGGAAGTTAAAATCCCCGGTCTCTATATTATTGATTGAACATATTTTTGAATTGAAAAAAATGATAATTTGAGTTAGTTTTTCTGTGAAAAAATTATGGATGAATGACACTGTGTGATGATGGGATAAGACAGAAATGTAATCAAAAAAGAAGGTATAAAAATGTAGAATGAAAATTTGGAATTGATAAGAATTTTAAATCATGGGCAGATACTTTCAATACATTTTTCTTTTTAAAATTGTAAAATTTGTATATCCAGCCATGAGAAATCTGTCATGTTCAAGGATACGATTTCTCATTATTTCCATTAGAATTTTTTTGAATATTTTTGAATAAGAAAAGATGGAATGATTTTTTTTTATATTATTTGTGCAATAGATGATACAAACGGCGACATGACTCAATGACATGACTCAAATCAGTGGGGTGATTTACATTCGTCATCTAATCTGCACACAAATGAAATGTTAGAAGCCACAAAAAAAAAAAACTTTTTGTTGAATGGAAATGTAGAAGCTTTTAGAATTGATAAAAAATTTAATCATGGACAGATAGTTTCAATACATTACTCTTTTTAAAATTGTAAAATTTGTCTTTTCAGTTATTACTGTAAAGTTGGAGCAGCAATTTCAAGTTACTTTTAAGGATGCATCATAAAAAATCTGTCAAGTTTTTTCATTTTGCAGATATTTTAGAATTAGATTCTTAATGGTAATAGTTGAAGTCTTTTATCATTATGAATCTGATTTACAAGGAAACCTTTTCATGATGTAGTTTTCAAAAACCTTCTTATTCAAATATAACCACAGTCAGTCTTGCGACAATGTGTGAATCTCAAAATGTAAGGAACTGCATATTAGTATATTAGGCATTTGCCATTTTAAAAAGAAAACAATTTTCATTCAAATCCCAGGTTTGCATAAAAAAGAAGTTGTGTACAAGGTTGTTTTATGACTTCTAAATTACTCTGATACACAGGGTAGAGGTTGTAGGGGTGGGTTTTTTAGATTATGGGGGTGGATACACTCACTCACAGGCAGATTGGTGTTAAAGGATATGTGAGAACAAATTATGAAAAAGAAAAAAGAACTTAAATGAGTTTGGGGAAGTGGTGATGGATTCGTGAAATTAGGGGACAGGGAGTAATTTGGATAAGAATGAGCAGAAAGGGTGCTAGAAAGTTCATGGTTATTCGGACTAACTGAAATAAGACGATAGAGTGCCAAGTGTGGGTGGTGGTGGGTGCTTTGAATCTTACCTACGCAAAACAGCATCATGACATGGCAAGGGTAGATATTAAGGCCGAGAGGTGGTGGATAGTATTCAAACTTTTTGAAAAACTTGTGACGGCATTCAACCAACACCCCAAAAAAATATTTCCCGTTTACATAAAAAATGAGAAAAAAATGTGAAAACATATTTTTAATTCCATCCCCAAGTCTGAGGAAAACTTTCTGGCGTTTAAAGTTAAAGTTGGAATTTCTTCCCCAGCTAGCTCTCTCCTTCCTTTATTTACTCTCTTACCGCGTTCTAACACAGAAAATTGGGGTTGGAATTCACTTAATCAAAACTGGGCAGTGGATAGAATTCATCTTTTTGGCCAGAATATCTACCCTTGTGGCATGGGTTCCAATACCAACCGTGTGAGCCCTCCTCTATCCCACCCCCTCATCCTTGATTGATGCTTCAACTAACTACAACTGTGTCTACGTTTAGGGAACATGTAGTAGAATTAAATGAATTA
The DNA here is from genome assembly GCA_032273505.1 of Nanomia bijuga. Classification (NCBI taxonomy): domain Eukaryota; kingdom Metazoa; phylum Cnidaria; class Hydrozoa; order Siphonophorae; family Agalmatidae; genus Nanomia; species Nanomia bijuga. Next base: position 4,015 of record JAUKPT010003639.1, on the reverse strand, counting down.
GCTCATCACCACGATGGCTGGGGAGATGGTGAACGTGCCATTGTCTTCAGATGACGAAACATCGCATCATCAACAAACCGTCGACTCGCATCGAACAGACTCAGTTAACAAGCGGAAACAAATTGGTAAGAAGTTTAATATTTTTATATGAAATTATTTAACTATACATTTTCGACGCTTCGACGCTTTATACTAACAAAAACTACATTGATTAACTGTAGATTATAATATTTTCGTCTTTATGACCTCATCAGTAAATACAGTTTTGTGTTTGATTCGCTTATAAACAGTGACTAAAAATGGTTATGTTTTTTTTCATTCATCAGGGAAAGTCGTCTGTTTTTACAGCTTTTTGCGTCTAAATGTACTTTTGTTTTTCTTTTATCGCATATGTTTGTAATTATTTAATGAATGAATAAATAAATAAAAAATATTTAAGTGCTCTACGGTTTTACAAAGAGCAATATGGAAGAATCATTCATCTTTTTAGTAATTTTGATAATTATTTATTTGAAAATGCATGCCATCTTACTACTGTGCATTGTTTTGCCCAAGTTAACATCCCATCAAACGCTATTTGAATCAATTCTCTGTCAAGAATATTGCATCTTAAAAGAAATTACGAAGATATATTAAGATTTGAGGATATTGTTCTGCGGGCACATTCCATATTTTTTGTTTCATATCACCACAAAGTAAATTTAAGGAAATTCAATTGAATTTAAGCAAATTCGAGTGAAATAAGTCACGTATGCGAATAGTATTTCCTTTAACGTGCTTTAAAGCGGAAAGTATTCAACCAAATTTAGATAGTGACCCATCAAAATTTAGGTTGATCTTTCTGATTTTATGTGGCTTTAACAAGTCTCCAAAACTATGGATTTTTCGTGCCAAAATACCTTTTTTACCGGTCACCCGGTAGAGAACCTGATTGATTCATTTAAAACTGTCACAATTTGAAGTTTACTTAAAACTGATTATTCTAAATGAAATATCTCATGGAACCGATTTAAATATTCATGATAAAATATCCAATCAAGAAATATGGTCCAAAGACTACGGTATACTTTTTTTATTGGACTATAATTGTCATCACTGCTTAACCACAGCATATTTTTTTTTAGAATTATCACTGGATTGTGAACACGTCGAGGAGAAATCTCGTCTCATCACACAGGTCTTCCAGTTACAAAATACCCTTGATGGTAAGTTTGGACAACTCTCATCTATAGCCTTATAAGTGAAGAAATTTCTGCAATTTAATCTGGCAGTACACATTGTGAACCAATATGAGCGAAGCAAATCAAATCTTGGTGGTTGTGTAAGTTAGTGGGGTCCACGAGCGAATCATTTTCACACCTAATAAGCCTATTCGGACACAACCTTGAACAGTTAACTTACTAACATTAAGTGTTTTTCCTAAATAATCACCAAAAATATTTTTTGCCAGGAACTTGATTTTTTCCTGGATTTAATAAATCATTTTTTATCCATACCTCCCCCTCATGGGTTTTTATTTTTGATAGCCTTTTGATGTCAATAGTGCTAATTTCAAAGAATTTGCAGGTATTTTTATTATTATTTTTGGGAATTTATTTTCTAGCAGCAATAATGAGATTTTATTGTGTTGTTCTGACTTTTGACTTTGTACTTAACCTCGGACTACTAGAATACCTAGTAGTCCGTGACTTAACGAAGGAGAGTCAGCATAAGAACTTATGTAAACCAGAGGTTGAGAAGAAATGTTATTTTCTGCCTCCACTCCAGGGTGGCCACTACCATGCTTATTAATCTCTTACACATATATCTGTTATTTGATATATGATATATCTTCATTTTTCGTATTTGTCCCTCATACTTTCTGACCCTCACTATAGATTTTGTTACTCAAGTTTCAAAAAAGACCTTGAAACACTCAGTGAAAACCTTGAATTTAGGAACAAAATTCCTTAAAGACCTGGAAAAGACCTTGAATTTATATCTATGAAAGCAGTGGCCACCCTGAACTAGTTGATACCTAAAAATAAGCTCAGCTAGAACTCGCAGTCTGAGAAAAGTTGGATCCTGCGATCCAGGATCTTGAGGAACCTTCGCCAATTTGAAAAAAATATGAAATTGAGGAACTCTTCCTAATCCCGGAATATTTGAACTCTTGATTTACATAAAATTCCTTCACCTTTATGATAAGAGCCATGATAATTTGCTGTATGTGTCGTGAAGATTCACATAGATGGACTCGCAGAATCAATAGACAGCGACATGGATCTCCACTACAGTGACAAGAGAAAAGGGCCTTTTATTTAGAATTTTGAACATGAATTAATCATACACTGAAAAGAACCAATAGCCTATCCGAGAAAAACAGCTCCTTTTGTTGAGGAACCTTTTTGATTCTAGATATTTAAGATCGAGGAAGAAATTACACTTTCTCAGACTGGCTAGAACTCACAATTTAAACTGTAACACCAACAAGAATATTATTTTAATATTTTTTTTTAGATCTTGCCCAACGTGTAGATGCAGTTAAAGATGAAAATGTGAAACTGAAATCGGAAAATCAGGTAGGAGAAATAAAATCTGTTTCTTTTCTATTTCTTTACAAATGATCGCTCCTAATGTATCTTGAAAGTTGTTTATAAAGGCCGGATGAAACATAACGAACATCCGATCGAACATTTTGTTCGGCTTTAAATCGCCATTAAAAAAACCGGTTAGAACCAACAAAAACAAATATAACGTATAAATACATTATCCCTATAAATGATAACTGCACATAGTCTAAGTGGTGAATACGTTACGTTATCACCGCTATAACCGCGGTTCGAGTCTTCGTCAAAGTGTATGATTTACACATGATTTAAATTAAGTAGGATTATCCACTAGACTGCCATCTAAACAGCCATCTAGGACTAAAAGAGATAAAAATATAAATCAGAATAAACTAAAATATAAATTTTCATTTTCATGTAAAATAAAGCATTCAACTAAGAAAAATATCAAATTAATCATAGAAATTCTTTCTAGATTACTTTTGCAAGGACTAATTTTTATGCTCAGGTCAAAACAGGAGCTAAATTGCAGATCATGTGAATAGAAAACTTTTAAGTGAGGAGGGGGTATAATGTTTGAAAACAGTCAACCGATAGAAAAATGTGATTTAAACAAGAAACATTATTTTAGCTATGAATAGAATGATCGAAAATTAAAAAAATTGTTGGTTCTTATCTCACATTTACAAACCTATATTTAAGTCTAAATGGTTCATGCTTTGTTTAGATTCTTGGTCAATACATTGAGAATCTTATGGCTGCATCAAGTGTCTTCCAAGGAAATAAGGGTAAAAATAAGTAAGTACCAGTCTCTGGGAGTCAATTAAAATCTTTGAATGATCAAAATTCCCCTGAAAATCTCTGAAAATTTGGACTATCTAATATTTTTTGATTGTATCTAAGCCCACGGAAAGTTAATTCCGAGAATAGCGAGTATTGTGGCACGCGCTTTATTCGCAATTTTTTCTCCATGCGCGCGGCAAAATATACCAACACGGCATGTTTCTTTGCACATTAAAGGCCCGATTTCACAATCTGTCCTCCACTCCTTCCTGCCATCCTTGGTTTAAAAAAAAGACAAGTTAATTTTCATTGAGCATAGCTCGCCTTAATTAGAGACGAACAATCATTCGAGAAATAAAACATGATATATTTGAATAGTTCATCAAATAATGAATAATCAACAGAACAAATAAGTAAGTAAAACGTATAGAAGTTTTTATAAGTGTTTTATGCTTCTTCTTGGCAGGAAAATCATCGATAACCACTTTCTTGCGTTTTGCAAATTTCACCCGATCCTTAGGACATTTCTCGCATTGTGGGTAGTAGGTTGGATCATCAATCATGAAATTTTTAGATTTGCCACACTTGATGCAAACCTTTTTGAGAGTTTTACTAGTGTAGTACGGTTTTTTCATCAAAGTAGAACAACTTAAGTTCTCCCTGACAAAAATATTCCTAGCCAT
>JAUKPT010003638.1:0-11846 GCA_032273505.1 Nanomia bijuga | reverse complement strand
TTGATATATAATATGATGTATTTTAGGAAAAAAATTAACTTCGCCTATGACGTCATCAGTTTCGTTTTTGACACTTCCGGTCCGTGACAAAAAAAAACACTATCGCTCAAATTGATCCTCCCTACCTATAAACTTGAATTAAGCAATCAAAAAGGGTGATCCCTGGGTTGGTTAGATTGTTATAAAAATGTCGCTGGGTATAATGATGTAATTTTTTCTTAAGAAGTAAATTAAAAAAAAAAAGATATGTGCAAGTTCATTTGTATTCAATTGCATGATCGTATTAGATTAATAAAATTCTAGAATCAATAATAAAATCAAAAGTTTAAATCTTCTATTGTCTAATCCAATTTATTGATTGGTTGAATATTACATCATCAAGATTTTGATTGGTTTTGAGATAAACCAGTAGTTGTAATGGTTTCAACCATTGATATCTAAAAACAACATGCCACAAAATAGGTTGATTGTTTATTACAATATCGTTAGCTTACGATAAAATGATGACCAGAAATTTAGCCAAGAAAATTTCCTTTATCATCTATTTTTGAACAAAAATCAATTTAAAGTAGGACATTTTCTTAATATGACCCCGACTTGCAGGATATTTGTTTTTGCAAGTGCCCCGGCAAAAGGGAGGAAAATTCTGTCTACAAGTTAAATTCGATTTAGTTGATGATTTAGGTTGATGATCCGACAGGTCGATGGTCCGACAGGTCGATACTCCGACAGGTCGATATAATAATATCTTTTCTTTAATTTATTCCAGGTCAAACGTGATGAATGGACTATTTTCATTTTAGCGGTTTGGGGGAAAATCTGCAAAAGCGTGAATTTTAGTACCCGCGTAAATTTCTATCTTTGATTAAAATGATATAAAAAATGAACGAATGTGCGAAAATAGGACTGCAAATGATGATGTTTCGATCGTGAAAATCCCTTGACACCCGTTACAAAAACAATGTAATTCTGCTTAGAAATTATAAAAACATTAAAATTTTGAAAATAAAAGAATTAAAAACGTGAAGATTTTCAAAAAAAAAAAAAAGGAAATTTAGAAATCGATTGCATTTTTATAAAGATTTTAACTTGTCGGACTATCGACCTGACGGACCATCAACCTGTCGGACTATCAACCTGTCGGACTATCGACCTGTCAGACTATCGACCTGTCAGACTATCGACCTGACCCCGCCAAGACACTTATAAACCAGTGTAGCGTGTGCAACAATTGGTTCCATGAAGGTTGTTTTTGATATCATCTAAACATTATAATATATATTTTTATTATAATTTATATTTTCATCGTTGATAATAAATTAATAAATAATTTAATAAATTAATTAAGTCCAAAAATTTGATTTTCATTTATCACTGTTTTTGTGATTCCTTTAGCGGATATAACAATGCTCACGAAAAAACATAAGTGTCGTAGGGCGAGGCCTTATGTCAGATCAAAAATTCTGTGACATTTTGACCCTCTAATTTACCCAGACAAAGGATTTTTAGGATCTTTTTTATGAGATCATTTTCTTTCAGGGATTAGCAGGGATTGCCAGGGATTTACTAGGTGATTCCCATGAGATAACCGCTTGATTACCCTGACATTACTGACAACGTTGTTCGAGATTTTCTCCAGTTTATTACCCCTCAAGTAAGTTATTTAAATTCCCAACCTCTGGTATAGGTTTTAGATCATATAACCCATTATTTCGAGGTGTTGCAATTTATCATCTTCGTTTTACCCCTACTTTCTTTCACGTTTTCAATTTTTTCACTAGAATAAAGTACTTTACCATGGTTCTTACCTGCTCAAATATTTGGATAATGTGCTGAAAGACGGCGAAGTTATAAATAAACCTAGAATTAGTGTCAAGGCATGAAATGTAGCCATAATGTTTAGACATAAGATTCTCAATTTCTATTTTTTTTTGGAAATTCAAATAAAACTTTGAATTAGTCTGGTTTCAAACAAAATTATCTGACGAAAGATCAAATTCTTAGTCAGCATCACGAATTCTCTTTGCACAAAGCAAAACCTCAAGAGTACTTTCCAAAAGGTTTGACAGGAATTCTTCCCACTGAGAGTGTTCCATGTTATGTGGAAAACGAGTTGTTTAACTTATTCGACCACCTCTTTCTCTTATAAAGCTGTGTTAACATATGAACCGCAATTCATTCGGTGTTCCTTTTCGAAGGCATACACGGGATTGACATCCATTTTACGTGTAAAGCTGCTGTTCGATTGGTTTAAAATAATGTTAGCTTGTGTCATCAAAAAGCTGAAAGGTTCGCTTTTCATTTTTTATGCTTACAAGTTTTCTCAAAAATGAAAATTGATCGGAGCTTAGGGATTGATTGCCTAAGTGTCAAATTGTGACATTATTTAAATAACAGTTAAGAATTTTCATGATAACATGCCTTTTCAACCAATCAAACGGGAAATCTAACCATGTTTTGTCGACAATTTCTCATTTCTTAAAATTTGCAGTTCTATTTTTATAAAACTGTATATAGAAGATGGTCTGCTTTTGGTTTATGGTGTTTTGAAAGTTAAAGAACTGAATGTGTTTATTTCTGGTACTAGCTATGTATAGTGGTCAATGGAAGGGGTATTATTGTTTACTTAAATGGGGAAATAATAGGTTACATTTTAGTTCGAATAATAAATTCACTGTTATGAAAAGTGTCAGCAAATAAAATGTTCGCATAAGTTGACTAAGGTGATATCGATATTAAGGGGCTACCTCAAAACTAATTTAGTCATACGATTTTGTTAGAAATGGTTGATTCCCTCTCGCGACAAAAATGTTCTTAAGTATGGATGGTAAATTTTATATATATTTCACATAAGTTCGATATATTGTGGACCGTCCCGGACTCCTTTTTATGTTCCTCAAGTCTTATCTTTTCGTCCTGGCGTCTTTTGAATCATCTCTTTGCTTTTTTTTCTAGGACGACGAAAACGTTATCAAGCGTATCAGTTCCATTCTCCAAGATGATTCTTTGATACAGGTCCAACCCGGCTTCACACCAAACCGCTATACATCGAGTGCTGTTCAACTATGGGATCCCCAGTTGGTCGATAAATATCTAGAAAATGACGGGATAAATAAATCCGTCGTCGATCGTTACTTTGAATTACTTCTTCCTGACGTTACGGTTAATGGCATCGTTTTAAAAGATACCCTTCTTGGGTCCAGACCTCGCCGTTTTAATTCCTTTCTTTTACCGGAGATTCGGATCGATCCGCGACGCCGCGCGGCAATGGAGCGACAGCAAAGAATGTCCCAAGTGCGTCGTAATCCACAAGTGATGGTACTTCCGAAAATCGATTTTACACATGACTCGTATCTCCCCGACAATGTGCCCGACACTGATACCGAATATTTTCAAAAACATATGACGAGAAATAAAATGTCTGAGCAGAGTCAACGGAAATTTTGGGACAATTACGAGAATTTGTCGTACGATGAAAAAGCAGATTTACTCTATCGGATGCTTGTAACGACGAAATCAAAGGATTCTGGGGAAAATGAGGGCGATGATTGCCCTGACAATAGTAGAAACAAAGACGCAAGTATTGATAGCGGAAGCATATTTCAAAAGAAAGACAGAGACCAACGAAAATGTATTTTTCCAGATTTGGCGATAACGACTTACGATCCACCGAAAATCATTCCCGAATTTATTCATAGAGTGCAACTGCCGAATCCCGAGAGTCATAACGAAATCAATGATCTCCCACCGATTCCTAATCCGAGTATTAACGTTACATGCTCCCCCGAAAAAGCGTCGAGAGATATAGATTCTGAGAATAACACACGGAACTCGGTAAATGTTTTGAGCAACGCCTTACCGAAAGATGTTGAAACATCAGAGCGTATTGAACACCCGAAATTTGCGTACAGACCGACAAAACTTACAGCGTATGGAGTTGCTCACACCGAACAATGTCAAAACATGATGAGAGAAGGCCGCCGAAAGGACCTGATGATTTTAGGTACTTCCTTTACTAAGAGTGAAGATCATATAACGCTTGATGGCGGAAACGAAACTTATGACTCAAGACCGAGTTCTTTTCCTTCATTTCTACAAAATAAAGCCGGACGTTTCGGCGCTATCAATGAAATTACTTCCGAAGATCATCCCAGTGCTCCCCCGAAACAGCACGTTCCACTTCATTACACAACGATTTCGTCTCCGTACAATCTCGATTCAAACGCGAAACGTTTCACGAATCAAACAAAGGAGACTCGATACGATCGTGTTATCAACTCGACGACCTCTTCGTTGGCCGGCGATTTTGATTCGTATCGGCGGGAAGAAAGCGATATGTCACTGTTTCCGGGTTACGCCGCGACCGATAGATCACGAAATTCGTCAACCCTCATGAATGTTGGACGCGGTTCGTCACAACACAGCATTCCATTCGCTACGAACGAATCGAATTCGCCTGGTCTATCCGATCGGAAGTTGAGTTCGGCCGACGGTGGAATATCTCCTCGATCTTGTATCAGTATCGTACAAGAATGCAATAAAAGTGACGTCAGTGAAATGAGTTCGTTGAAGAATTCAAATTCAGTTAGTTACACAACCAGTGATGACCGTCCACCACCTTATGTGGATAAATACGATAACGTTGTCCACCCAGAGGACCGGTCTAAGCTTCCGCCTATTTCGTCTACTTATTACGATTTGACTGAAAAAGAGACCTACATTGATAGTAATAGTAACTCAACTAAGATTGAATCAAGCCTTCACGAAAGTTTAGATGGCTCACAAGCGTCAAAAGGCGCCAACAGTTCGAGCGAAAAGGTTCTTCCGCCTGAAACATCCGAGGCTGTTAGTCCATCTAAAGAAGACGATAGTAACTCGATATATGATCGCGAAGCGTCGATGGTACCCGAAATAATTGCAAATATTGATCATAAAGACAATAAGAAAACGACTTCAGTTGACAATAATGCCGATCTGAAACCGGGTTCTCTCGAACACTTAGAAATTGTCGTTGAAACCTCTTCTGAGAGTGGTATTGACGCGGGCTGTTCTATCGACAACAATTTCTCGATCACAGGATACATTTCTGCAGCTCAAGTCAACATAACACCTTCTCAAAAAGAACACACGCAAGAAAGCATCTCCCTTAAAGATGATGAAGGTATCTCCATTGATAATGACAGTACTGCGAATGTATTAAATGATGGAGATGATATCACAGAAATTCTTATAGATAGGATTGGAGATAAAGAGATTTCGGACAATGTGTCCAAATTAAACGAAGCAGGAGATGAGATTACTAATTTAGACGATTTTGAGGATGATGTGTCTTCTGATGACGGCTCAGATGGGGAACTGGTGGAAGGTCGTGAATCAACCATACAAGTCTTCATCAAGACACCCTCCTATGAAAAAACAGTTTCTCCAAAAGATGTACCGCGCGAGAAGGTCGATAAAGGGACTGTTACATGGGAAGATGAGGAAGTGAGCCCCCGGAACTCAGGGGAAAGTGTTTCTGACTTAGGGTCATCCGTCAGTGGAACCGCTGGAGAAGTGGTTATTGAAGCTGATGAAAGTGTGAAGACAGATGTGATTGATGAGCATCCTGCGAACGGTGAGTTTTGTTTTTGTAGCATCACTTTCTTATCGGTGGTGGCATTACCCGATCTCATCATCATAGTTTTAGTGTGCAGAGGAGTATGATCCCACCCCTTAAAAAAAACAATTTTACCCCTTTTACGTATCCCATCCCCCACTTTACCAGCATTTTTGGCTCAAACTAAAAAGTTGCAGAAGTATTTTTTGTTCTATTTTGTTCTTGACTAGGATGCCAGGTGGCATGTTTACAAAAATGAAACCAATATAATGAATTTAAAAAGAAACGTTGTGAATACCAAAAGGAGAAATGATATTGTTCAGCAAAAAAAAGCAAGAGAACATATCCAAAAACCACTCATCCCACCCTTTTTAGGGTTCCCACCCTTTTATTCAGCCAAATCTTCATCCCACCCCTTTTAGTGATTTTCTAAAGGTTCCATCCCACCATGTAAGAAAGAGGTGGGATCACACTATGGTCATATTATAATTGGTTTTGACATAATATATTTTCGTCAGCTGACATCTTTTGGAGTGAGTTCTATTCATCAGATGGGATCTAAATTGTTTAAATTTTCTAAATTCCAAATATATGAAATTAAAATTTCCAACCAGTTACAACTTCTTTATTTGGGACCAAATGTGTATATTGTATGCCAAATATTAATTAGTTTTTGTCAGGTAGGATTCAAAAATCCCTTGGTTGTTTTTTCTGAAAAGGTCGTGATATAAGATATAGATATTGCTAAAAACCTAATTTTTGTCACAAGTGCCAAGTATTGTTTTTTTGGACCTAGACCCAAATTCAGGTTTTGAATTTAAATTTGATTTTTGTTTCAAGATCATGAAATTGCGAATCTAAAGATCCCTCGATGACTATTAGGCGATGACCTTCAGTCAAGATAGATCTTTTTTCGACTTAGTCCTTCTTAACACTTTCCCTAAGAATTAATATATCATTACCAAGAAAAACATATTTCTTTTTATTACAACCTTTTTAGTAAAGAAGAAAACCTCACTTTTTATTTTACATTAACTCTCAAGCATTTTATTCTCGAATCCGTTCTGTATGAATTTTAATTGGAATCCTTTTTAATAGGTGAATAATTCATGATCTGTGACTGTACACGACCAGCTTGTTCTCATTGTAACCGTAGTAACGAGTAATAAACAAGCACTGTAGAGCAAAGCTAGCTCAAAACGACAGATTCTACTGTTCGTGATTTATTTGCAATAAGAATAAGAGTTGTTTTAGTTTATGATGAATACTGCGTCAGACCACTGACTGTTTGACTTTGATATGAATTTTTAAGTATAAACTGAATATGACCTCATGTGTGCTATCATTTGATAGAGAAGTAGTTATTATTCTAGTCGAGGGGAGAATCACTCTCTGATAAATTGTATGAGATTTTCTTAGGAATCTCGTACGCTTTTCAGACAAGTGACATATTCCTTTATTTATTCTGGTGATTTTTTTCTTGAAGACTGTCTTTATGGTTGGTTTAAACGTCTTTTGCAATTTTTGAAGGGTACTTTACTGGTCCAAACTTTTGTTGAACAATAGGTGAACAATAGGGAACAATAGGGAATTTTGGAACATCAAGATAATGATCTAATATATTTGAATAATATATATTTCTTTATTTTATAGTTAGAAAATGAAAGAAAATTTCGAAAATATTCACAAATAATGAAGTTGTTGGCTCTACTCATTCTACCCTATTGGCCTAATTTTTTAATTTTAGTCACTAAAGCAAAGACCGTTTTAAGTCTGGTCTGGTCTGACAAGGTAATTTAAGAGAAGGAAAACTTTTTAAGGTATCAGACGTATTTTGGGAGATTTGTCGGGAAGTCGGGGCGGCTAGGCTTTATTTAGAATTAGAATCTTTTTTTTAAACACAATTTGCACTTATCAAAGAGAAACATTTTTTCTATCCTTACAAGATTTATTGCTTTGCGACTATTAAATTTTGAACTTAATGAAAATATCGCCTTACTTCTTTCACCATCATGCATTATTTAAGATAGAGAATATTAGATGGTTTAAAACATCAAAGATAGAAAATCGTTTTTCGTTTTCTATTTAATTTTCATTACGTTTTCAACAAAAGCGGCTTGTTCTCTATTTCGATCTGGGGTTGTCCAGTCTCTGTCGTTTTATGCATTTTGTTTTTAAGTTATATGAGGAAAGTATGATGCAGGCAAACAGAAATTCGTATTTAGATTTCTTAGTTTAATGGTTTATGGTAATTTGGTATGATATTAGATGTAGGCATAGCCAGGGGACGTTTCTCTTTGGTAAGGGCATATTGTGTTAAGAAAAAAAAAATGTGAAAAAATTGAACTCAATAAAGAACTACTGATTTAAACTAATTTAAATTTGTTGTTCACAATCTCACAATTTTAAGTAGGTAAAATTCAACTTTCAAGCAGCTAGTGTTGACAAATTATACAAAAGAAATCTTTACTTCATCTCTAATTCTTTGCAATATTAGTGTAGAAAATGTTATTTGAGACAAGGAGTTCAGTGATAAAGACTCGATCTATATATGAAGGTAAGTTGTATCTACAACAACATTACCGCAGGTTATGACCAAACTGAGATTTTGTTTTGACAAAACTAAATTTATATCTCTTAGAAAATTTATTTAATTGCTCCCTGAAGGATTATGCCATTATAACAATTTACAATTCCCTTAATTCCCTATTTGGTCATTTTTGCCAGACCACAAACACTGGAATTCCATTCTTTAAGTTAACTCCTGTCAAAAAAACTGTCCAATCCTTAATTGTCAAATTGTCGAAAACAATAAAGGATCGTAAGAAATATGATTTCATTATTTTAAGGCGATGAAGGAACTAGGTTTTCAGAGATAATGGTTCTGGAAAATTCTGGAAATCTCTGGGAAAAGCAGGCGCATTTTACTTTTTTTACTTTTTCCCATTGATTATGGAAAATTCTGGACAAAAGACCTGGTTTTGCTGCAGAAGGTTAATCGTTTTCATGCGAATTATTCTCTTTTTAGATGTCAGAGTTGTTGACACGAATGATCCAATCGCATCACTCGAAGAATATGCTGACGAACGTGACTCGTTTGCTTCGAGTTCACTCAAAAACATTAGTTCGAGTACACTCGGAGACGAAGCGCTCCCCAAAGATGACGTCACTAAACCCACGTCGGCAGGTAAAGGACCCACGTCGGCCGATAAGGGCCGCTTAAGCGTGGTGGTTTATGAAGTGTTGGGTCGGCCGGAGAGCGGGTATGACTTGACGAAGGATTTACATGCAGTGAAAGCTGAACTTTCAAAAGGTAATTGGTACTAACTTTTCACAAAGTCACTTTATTGCGTCATTTATTTTTTATTTTGATTCCTTCAAAATGAGTGTTGAATTAACTGTAAATTTTATTTACGGATTTTCTAAGTTCCGTTTGCCATCACGACTTCATAAATCATGCTTCGTGAGTTGTTGGTTTCGGCTTTAAATCGGCTTTTGTGATGCAGAAAAAGTGAAGCTGAAGGTTGCTCACTCCTACGATTTACGTACCTTCTTGTTTTCTATAATAATTTCTATTGACAACTAATCATTTGGAGGCGGTAAATAACACGCCTCTGCATAAGTTAATATTTTGGTGTTATTACTTCTTGTTCAAAAAATGCAGGTTTCATTAACTGAAGAAAACCTTCTTGGCGTGTAGTCTATTAATAATAAATAATTTCCCGTTCATCATAAACGTTCACAAATATCACAAATATTAATTTCACGTTCAACCTCAGCTCATTTTCTTTATACCGGTCCATCCTTAAGATGGGGTTGGGAAAGGCAAAAAGAGACCACGCTATTAATCATGTCTTTTTGGACAAACTTTAACATTCCTTTTAATAAAAAAAATAACAAATCATTTTTACTGATTCTCTTTGAAAATGCCCTGTCCCTATCATTTAGTTTCAGAGTTGAATTTCTATACTTCTGAAGGTTAGATAACATGTTGAATTGGAATGCCTTCTTGGCGTGCCATCACTAGCATATTCGTGTTTTTCAATTTTAATTGAATTCACGAATAAAATAAAGAAGATGTCGCTATCTATTTCTCTATTTCCTTTGCACTCATAACGTGTGAGGAAGAACGGAAACGAAAAGGTGAATTCTAGCTATCTTTGAGATGATAAAAATGATAAAAAACTATGTGATAATGATTCTCGTTGTTCGTGTCATCTGGACTATTTTTACGTTAGCGGTCGATAAGGTGAAACTTAACCGTTCTGTATTTACAAAACATGCTGCTATAACCAAACAGTAAATCTAAAATCTTACTTCTATTTACTTCGTGTTGTCTTTCTTGCACGTTAGGTAGGTTTTGATTTGATGTTATTGTCAGACGTTGAGTTGGAAAATTTTTTATTGCATTTACTATGAGTGATTTTTTGGAGGATCCTATTTTTAGCCATTTTTATAGCATCTCGGATAGTAGCTCTAACTCTTTCAAAATTAATATCTCAAAATCTGATACATTATTTACGTGGGCTTAACAAGTTTTCAATATTAATAGTTTTTCATACCGAAATACTTTCTAAAAGTTGTATACTTCTCTGGCCCATCCCGTATGTTACGGAACAAGTCAGTGCGTACGGGAAGTAACTCGTCGAATTAATTTTTTTGGGGGGGATTTAGTTAATGGGTGTTGATGTGGTTAACTTTGCCCGCTTTGTCATACCGCATGAAATATAGCTGACATTATGCATCGGACCAATAGAAAGGGGTCAAATCACAGCGATCGATGAGCACTACCATCCCTAAGTATAAACTGTTTACAGCCTTAATTCATGTGTCGCTCCTGGGAATAGAGGAAGATTGTTAAGACCTTACTTATTAATGCTTGATTGGCTGCATTTGGATTCCAAACAAGTATTTAATGATATAGGAAATGTTTTTTTTCTTGGTTTTAGAATCTTCGTTTGTCCGTGTCGAATCGAGTAAACAAGACGAGAAGAAACTCGAATCTCTTATCGAAAAAGTCGAAGAACCAGTTGTCGAAAGCCCGAAACCCCAAACAAAGTCGATCTTAGAAGAAAAAGAAAAAACAGAACCGTTCCGTGTCGGCACGGCAATGGAGGAAAAGCCAAAGTTCCTAGACAACACACCTGTCGCAACTACGAAGAAGTCTGATAAGAAAACATCAACAACGAAAAAGAAAACAACCGAAAAGAAAGGAAAAGAAAATGCGAAAAAGAGTGTGAAGAAAGCTAAACTTCCAACCCCATCTTTGCCTAAAACTACAAAACAAACGAATCCAAAATTACCCGATCCCGAACCCGTTCTGAAACCTGCCGAGGAAACGCAATCAATTCCTGCATCAGCTCCGCCCGTTTTGGAAGATGTGCAAGACGAAAAACAATCACCTCGCAAACCATCGAAAATGCAAGATAAGCAAAAAACAGTTCCGAATAAACGCGCTTCTATTCAATCCGAACTAAGTCGATCAAATTCCGAAAGTCCCTATCAGATTAATAGATCACCCGAATCGAAAGAAGAGGAGTTACCGGCACCAATTCCGGAAAAAGTGGAAGTCGATAAAAAAGCAGAACGGGAACGAGTTCTCGCTCATAAAAAGAAGCGCGAAAAGTCCGCTGCTGAACGTCGAGCAGAGATGGAGAAGAAACGAAAACTACTCGAAGAGAAACGTCGTCTCGAACGCGAAGAAAAGCTTCTCGAGACCGAATTATATCTTCAAAAGATACAGGACGAAGAATTACGCAATCAGCAATTACAATCCGAAATGGAAGAAGAATTACGGCGACAAGAAGAAGAGCGGCGAAGATTAGCACAATTGGAGAAAGAAAAACTAGAAGCTGAAGAAATGGATCGAATGAAACGCGAAGAAGAAGGCGAAAAATCACGTAAGAAGAAAATGGCCGACGAAGAAGCACAGCGACGAAAGATGGAAATATTGATGGCTGAACGTCAGATGGAATTAGAATTCAAGAGAGCTCAAGAAGAGATGGCTCGTGCGATCGAGGCTGATATGCGCGAGCAGGAGCGATTACTGATGGAACAGATGGCAGAGGAAGAGCGCCGCGCATACGAAGAACAAAAGAGACTCGAAGAAGCACTGCGCGCGAAAGAAGACGCTGAACGCGCTGCACAGTTGGCGCAAAAACGAAAAGAAGAAGAAGAACGTCGAGAAGCTGAACTCGAAGAACTGATGCGAGTACAAGCGCGACAGTTATTTACGTCGAGCGCACGGAAA
>JAUKPT010003637.1:0-11847 GCA_032273505.1 Nanomia bijuga | reverse complement strand
TTTTCTTTTTCTACTTGTGTGGAAGTGTGTGGGTAAAGTAAAAGGAGTTAACGCCTTTATGGATTCATTTTACTAATGCAAAAGGCGTTAAGTCATCGATAATAAGTAAAAAATTGTCCTTTTATAGTGTAATCTAGTTTCATGCCTTTAAGGGCTTTAACTTTTAGACGTTTTTGTTAATCACTCCATTTCTTAGATTTTTTGATTTTTTGACTTAACGCCTTTTGACATCTGACGGCAGATTTGGGAAGGTCTTTGTTTCTTCTCATCTTTGAACCAAAAATATCTGGTTACCTGTTTTTGATTGATCCATAGTTGAGCAACAAAATTAGTTTTTAATTTTATTTAAGCATCTTATGCATTGAGATTTTTACTTTGAGATTTTTAAATTCCAGAACCTAAATGATCAAAAATGGAGGGTTTTTATGAAATGTTTTAGGACAAAAAACAATATGTTGGTTTAGGAGTTTATAACGGAGGAGGTCATGCAGTAAGTTTGGTCGTTCGGTCGTTCGGTCATTCGGTCATTCGGTCGGTCGTTCGGACGATCAGTCGGTCGAAATTTTTTTTTTCTTCTTTTTTTTAACCCTTCATCATTCCAAATGACCAAAAGAGGGGTAAACGAAGGGAAGTACATAAGGAGCCAAAGATCGGTGCTAAAGACAAAAGAAAAAAATAAATAAAAATCGTTTGAAGAATTTCCCATGGTTGCTTTTCAAAACAAAATCGTGAAAATATATGAAGTTTCTTTAAAGAACCGCAAAAAAACAAAATATGCTCCAACCTGGAAATAAAAAGTGTACAGTCGGGTGTTAAGCAGTACAAAAGTGAGGGTCGGTCGGGTTACCCTAAACACACATCTTTTCTTGTTTACCCTCACCATTGTCGAAATTTTGAACGCCTGAGCTCCAAAATTCTCTACAATAGAAGATTTTGAGGATTTATGCAAAAGAGCTTTCCTGTGATGGGGGTTATTTCTTACACAAAGATTATTAATTAATTATTAATTCCCCAACCCCAACAAAATATTTGTTGTTGTAAGTTTGTAAGTGGCTTTTAGTCAATGTTGAAATGTGCTTCGATTGTAAAATGTGTTCAGACATTAAACATAACCCTGGACAAGTAAAGAAATGAATACTCCATTCCAAATCACCACCTCTACCCCACCCTACATTTCATTAACAATATTCAAAAACAAAAACAACAATGCTGAGAGTAAAAGGCGAAACAAAATATTCTGAAACAGATAAACATCATGCCTTGAAAACCTCGTGACACATACGATGGATGAGATAAAAAAATACAAGTTTTAAAAATAACAAGTAGGAAATATAATCCGTTCACCACAACTCAAACATGAACTGTCAAAACGATTTACTTTCGTAATTATAACAACACATTCCAGCAACAAAAAACTCGCAACAAAATATTTGACTGATCAGTTTACAAGAGGGGAAAGGAATGGGGTTATCATGATTCATACAACCCTGTCTATTTTGTTCTTAATTACGTTATTATATGTTGCTCGTGACAGAATCTACTGAAGAATTCGCTCGTCCTCTTAGTTTTGCCTATGACAACACAAGAAATTATGTCTTGGTGTGAGTTAACCATCTCAATCTTAGAAATTTACGAATATATAACTACATTATGACCGGTTATGACAGCTACCGGATGCACACATACGCTGAAAGTTGACAGGAATGAACATGAAATTATACCACTTAACTGTGACTTTTACCCAATTTTAAATGCTGTTGTCTTATTATTCGATCAAATTCGAATACGAACCCTCTTTTCTAGCCAAATGACACCCAGGGAGAGAAATAAGCTAAAAAGATAAAAAGGATAATTTTTGTTCCCATTTCACTTTATAAGCTAGTCGAATGTTATTGTACCCACCAAGTATATCAAGTTGTACAATATTGTGAAAAAAAAACTTAATATAGACAATTTAGGGCTCATTTAGACGAATTAAGTGAGAAAAAAAAATATTTAAGGACATTTTTTGGTTCAAAATGGGTATTTTCAGAATCATGCGAGGCGAGTGATTTTGGGTCTCAAATTGAAATTTTCTTATTTATATATTGAAGCATTTTTAAAAAGCTCCTTACAAACCAGGGAAGTAAAATTAAAGTATTTAAAAACTTTCAAATAACAACTCAAAATATATAAAATTCACAGTACTGTCCTTCAACAAAATACCCCAAGGGCCCACCATAATTTTCTCCATCTTTAGATTTGTGCTTTGGATGTAATTTTACATCCCCTCTCAATAAAAATAGGGTTAAATTAATTGTATTGTGTAATTTTAGATAATTCTAACCAACCAAAGCAAATATAATAACCAAAGAACAGAGTTTATTGCTAAATTTAGGCAAAAATGGATCAATATGTGTCTTAAATGGGTTTTTTTTAGCACTATGATCACCAGTAACAGTTAGATATCATTATTGGCTATTAGCTATAGTATGGAAAAAAAGAAAAATCTAATGATTTAAACTGAAGAAAATGGCAAAAGTCCCTAAAAATGGCCAAATGAAGCATATATTGACCAAATTTGGTCTCACAATTATTTTTTTCAAAAATCGGGCTTCGCCACTTTATTGTTTTACTATAAACAAGCTTGATGCAAAGAAATATAATGATAAGTTATCGAAAAGAACTTAAAACTGACGAACTGACGGACTGACGAAACGACGAACTGACTGACTGACTGTAGGGCCAACCTCGGTGGGTCTAATAGGTGCAATAGATATGGCTCTACGTGGTTGATCTGCAGTCAAGTGCTTCTCTCCTGGCAGAATCACTACGACATGAATAGTGATAATGGTATATGTCACTGAGACAAAGGCAGAACCCAAAAGTCAAGTGAATTTGATTTTCGGGATAGTGTAACATGCCTCAAACCTAAATGCGGTATACGGGTTTCTCAAATTAGTAAATGCACATTATAAGGAAGGAAAATGAGGGATTATCTTAATTTAATTCTATATGAAGAGAACATATTGGGAAGTTTGGTAGATAGGGAGGAACTAAGTTCGGATAGAAAATGAGAACAAACTGAGAAAGAAAGAACCAGTTGCGTCGCGAAGAAATGAAAAGTGGGAGAATGGACAAACGAATCGAAATCCGACAGTGTAATAACCAATTTTCTTATCCCTAAAATAGATGCTTCTGAGAAAACTGACAAAAATCCGACAATTTAATTTAATCAAAAATCCGATAAAATTAGTCAAAATTATGACGAAATAAGCAAAAAAACCCGACAACATTAGCCAAAAATCCGACAGTTTGATAAAAATCCGACGACTTGATAAAAAGTGTAGGGGAGAGGGATGTAGCAGCCCCCTCCCGTCACCCGCCCTTTATGACGATGCCACTGCCTTAATGTAATCCATTCATTTTCGTGTCATATATAGAAAAAATATTTGCTTAACAGATTTAACAGCCTTTAATATCCCTTTTTTGGACCCACCGACTTCAAAGGTTGGTCCTATGAATTCACGTACGTTCGTGCGTTCGTGCGTGCGTCAGCTCATGTCTGCTAAGCTGTTAGAAACCCCTAAAATCCTAATTTTTTATTTCAAAACCCTAAAAAATGCCCAACAGTGCTAGTCAAATTCTTAGCGGTCATTGCCTGTTAAGGGTCAAAAATCCTGTTTGGAGACGTTCCCTAAAAATAAATTCAATATTGTAACTGTTATAGTCGCGTTACTCCTGTAGTGAGAGACAGTAAAAGGTAATAACTATGTTTTTTGTGTTTGGGATTCACAGAGCCAGAGCCTTTTTGGTTCGTCCTCCAGTGTGCACCACAAAGTAATTACAATTTTTGACAAATTTTCAACAGTCTGCGTATCACAAGGGGTCAAAATGTATTAGAAATAAAAAAGATTGAAGAAGTTTGGCGCATTGTTTTCTTTCTTTGCTTGATGTGCGTCTGTGAGTAGGCCATACTTGGACTGTGGGGAGTAACACTCCCCCACACACACACCCCTCTAGTGATGCCACTGGAAATAATATACATTTAAACAAACAAAAGGTAGGTACTTAAATTTAAATGAAACATAAATTTTAGTAACATTTTTACATTTCATATGTGGTATTATTTGGATAAATTAGATAAATGCGCAGAAAAACAAGAAACGCGGAAGGGTGTCGCTATCCCGAAAATCAAATTTACTTGACCTAAACCTTCACTTTCTTTTTGAGTAGAAATACTGGTACAGTGTTCTAAATCAATAAGTGCTAAGGATAACACTTTAAATTTCATGATCCCCATCTATTTTTGATCGAAATAAGTCACATCATTAATTTTTGACTGTGTTAACGAAAAACACTGTTAACAAAATTTTTCACTTATCTCAAGATAATTCTATTAATAGATGTAAAACATCACAACATAATTCCAAAATTAAATTCTCTTTCAAGAGAACAGAGATAATAATCGTAAAAATAACAACACGTGAAAAAGTCAATAATCTGTTATTTAGTCATATGAGAGAATGAGTTAATTTAAGTTAGTAAAATGACTTAGTTTCTGGTAGAATAGCTACTCTCGAACCACCAAAAAATAAAAATAAAAATTGTAAACCGTTGAATCAAATTTCATCCTGAATTAAACTCGTTATAACTGAATAAAGTTTCAATTAAATTTTCTTTCTTATCTAGAGGTAAGTATTAAGACTCATATGGTAGGTATAGTCAGTCGTTAGTATTTTCATGCAATTCTAATCTGACCTTCTGATGGATCTTTTAAAGGAGTACAAAATTCACAAAAGTATTTTAGCGTGCACTTTCATCTCAAAGAAATGAAATCACAAAAACTACGAAGAAAAGAAAATATTCGTAGGAAATTGATAAATAGTTTCAAAAAAAATGAGCATTTCAAAAAAAATAAAAAATATATAGTCTTTATGTTCTGGCAGCATCATTTATTCTGTGATGAACAAGTTAGTATTGGAGTAACTATTGGCTATTTAATTGCCGATGGTGTCATAATACATAAATGAAGCAAAGACAAATTATTTGATATTAGAACAGTTCAAAACATCCTAAATAATTATTTTGACTTAACATTGTGGTCATAGTCATAGCACCAGGTAGATGAGATAAGACGAGGCAATTTCAAATAAGATAAGGAAAGAAAACATACATGAGGAGATAAAAAAAAATAGTTTGAGAAACCGTCGTAAGCAAAATTCGTGATGAAATTTTTCATTTTTGAGTCCAATCATCTTATTTCTCTTAAAGAATCAAATGATAGATTTTTTATGATCAACAACATTGATTATCATCATTTGATTTTCGATTGACAAAATAATGAATTATAAGCAAGATATAAAAACATATTATCAAATATGTTATTTGTTTTTATAGCAAATGTTTTTGGCGTCGTCATAATTTTTTATCAACAAACGGTTATTTTTAACTGAAATGAAAACATTTGTATGAAAATATATTTTCCTTGACTATCACACGGCCACTTCTATCACAGTCGTTTGATTGCTTCCAATCAAATGACTGATGTAGTCTCATTCATAAATTCTCTTTTTTACAACACTGTCAGATGACTCACTTTTTTAAGTCAACTCGCTATATTGGGTTATTCTGACAGCTGGACTTGAGTCAGTGTTTAAGTCAGGACTTTTTCGAGTCTGCAAAACTCATGATCGAGTCGGTAGAATTCTGTTTTAATAGTGTTTTTTTAATTTTCTTAGCATTAATTATCACCGACTTGACCATGCACAGTCGCTTTGACTACCATCATTATATGATTTCATAACCTCCACAATTAATCGCCAGATGGATTATAAGCGACACAATCTCAGAATCAGAATCAGAATCAGAATAGTATATTTCGTAGATATAAAAATAAATACAAAAAGAGAAAGAAAAAAAATAGTTTACATATAAATTGACTAAATCTCAACAGACGAAAGATGCTAGAACTTTAAGAAACACCTTGACATCAAGGAAAGGATACGTTATAAGTACCACGTTTCGTTTCGAGGACATAACACCGAATGAAAAAATAAAAAAATCATCAAAATGTCCAGTAATCAAATCCATTGTTAAAGGCAACTGCCTCATATAATAAAAAAAGGGAGATAGGGTAGATTGGCCTAAAAAAATGCAACATTTCGATGGTCATACTATGTGTTTCCAATCATAACAGTCAGACTGACTCACTTCATATAAAAGCGAGTCTGCTAGACGCTAAGTGAATCAGGTTGACTTACTTCCAATAAAGATGAGTCTGTTGCACGATAGAATGAGTCAGACTGATTCACTTCATATAAAGGTAAGTCTACTTCACAATAAAGCAAGTCAAGAAGAATAATCTGAAAAAAAGTACCCTCAAAGAAAACTGTATTTTCAAGTTGGTCAAATTCAACAACGAATAAGATAGTTGGATCTACCATGAAAAGTACGTGAAAGGTATGGCTTATACAGTCTCTATTTCTAATTCACAAAATAAACTTTGATTACAAATAACTTTTAATAATTAGATCGAAATATAGTAAAGATACCATGACAATTTTCAACAAATGTCCAACATTGCCCAACAAAACTATTATAGTGTCTAAATTGTCTGCCATGGTCGAAAAAAAAATTAAAAAATCAAAATCATTAATGCACCAGAATACTTGAAAAATTGACATAGAAAAGCAATAAAAAATATCCGTGGCAATGTAAAATTGTTAAAACTGAAAGCAGTTTTAGGACATTTTAAGACAAAATCTTGAGAGCCAGAGATTATAGGACACTGAAAATTAGATATCGAGAAAAAAATAAAAGTTCGTCGAAATTATTTAGAATATTTACTAAGACTTAATATTTACTAATCTTCAAAAAATCCTCTATTCTTGAGCATTTGGGTTTTGGTGTTAAAAATCTTGTATCAAACTGAAAGTAATGCATATAAACTAATTTTGCTACTCAACTCTGGATCACTATCCTTTAAATCAGGTAACCAGGTATTTTTGTTAAAAGATTAGGGGAAGAAATAAGGTCTCTCCCAAATGTGGTGGTGGGGGTAAACATGACACCTAAACTTTTGCCTCATTTCTACAATTTAGGGAAACTTTATTTTGCAAACTAAATATAGAGGGGAAATTTATAAGGCGCTAAAGGAGAGAGAGAGAGAGAGAGAGAGAGAGAGAGAGAGAGAGAGAGAGACTTCAGAATTCTGATTCAGCACCCAAAAATTACTGATATGATGATCTTTGTTAGTTCAGAAAAATTCAAAAAAATCTGCCATTTTAACTAAAAAATGACCAAAATTAGCCAAATGTTTGAAATGTCCAAAAACCGACTTCAGATTCGGATTCCGCACCCAAAAAATATTAGTTGGTGGTTGGTCTTTGCGAATTCAGAGATCGAATGGGTGTAATATTTGTTTAAAGATACTCAGAAAAAAGTATTAGAAAAGTCAATTATTTTAGTGCCCACTAGTTCCTTCAGTTGTGTATCTGGTTCACGAATTTGTGTAAGTAATGTTACTATCCTATGAAGGCTACATTTAACTTTTAAAGGAAGAAAAGACTTGTTCTGCTAATCATAATAGTGAAAAGTCTCAAGAAACAACCATTATGCAATTTATGTACAAGAAAAAATGAACAATTGTTAAAATAGACAAAAACAATAATAAACTACCTCATTTTTTGGTTTATCCTTTTTATTCTCACAAAGTTAAAATAAAAACAATTTTTCGTCAAGATTTTTTTTTACTTTTAAAAAAAAGAAAAAGCGTGAAACATTTGAGAATATAAAAAACGTCAATTTGAGTTATATGTCCACTTCGATTCACACTAGGAGTCGAAAAAAAAACGCTTCTTCACTTTTTCAAGCACATAAAAAACAAAAATTACTTCTGCTTCAATTTTCTTTTTAACATACTATTTTTTATTGCTCTTTTTTTCATCTCACTTAACACGGTAAGTGGTATAAAAGATAAAGAAGTTAGTTCAAGTGGAAAGTGAACATTACGGAATAAAAAAAAATAATACGAAAAAAAATGTTATATATAAAAGTCTCATGAATTTCACCACCATGAATTGAAATATCTTTCCTAGATCTAGTAATACATACATATTGATAATTATATATGATGCAATGTTATTAGAAATATGTGTTCGAATGTGATCTTTTGAATTGTGATATATTTTTTCAGATTTTACTGTTTGCTCATTTGTCATGTTCTTCAAATTGCACCCTCTTGACCGAAATAAGGAGAAAGTTATTGTCTACAAATTACAGGTAAATCAGTTTGATCAGTTGAAAATGACGTCATGAGGATTTTGATTGGTTCACTTGAGCATTTTGACATGATTCATAGTTAAATAGTGACAATTTGAAATCAACCAATGAAATGTCAAATTTACTATAATTTGCAGCTAATCCCTAATATAAAAATGGTTTTTAAATAACGACATAACGTAAGACAATGAAAACATTGATTTATTGAAATTTCTTACGCTTTTGTTAGTCCCTAACAAAGAAGTTTTAAATGTTGAAAGGGTCTGGACAACCTGCAAATGGACTCACAACACACGTCTCTGAGACAAGAATAAGAATTTATTTTTTTTGGGGGGGTAGGGTTGAAGTACGAAAATGTTTTAAAAATTTTTGGGGTACATCCTAAAATTTTCAAAATATTTCCATACCCACAACCCCTCATAGAAAATGTCTGCCTAAGATAGAGCAAGTATTTATCGAAATATAAAAAGTGACCCATCAAACTTTAAATCAACGTTCTCTCTTTGATTTGGGCTTTCAAAATTGATTTATATGATTTGTATGTCAAAATACTATTTCAAATTTTTACACTTTTCACTGCTCACATGGTAGGTAATTATAAGCCCTCCAAAATACACGGCCCTAAAATGCTACTTTATTATGCTCATGAGCTATTAAGCTATTAAGCTATTAAGCTATTAAGCTGTTAAGCTATTAAGCTCATGAGCTTTTGAAGTTAGATGCCCATCTAACCCAGGTATAATTTATTCTTAAACTTTGACTGTTCTCAAGAAAAACTCGGTGAGTCTGGAATACGAGGAATAGCCATCTACATCAAGGAAAAAATAAAAAGTGAAGAAGTTAAGGTAAGCAATTCCCATAAAGATCATCTTTGGGTAGAAATACAACTAAAAAATAATGGCAAGCTTTTGTGTGGTTGTATTTATAAAAGTCCGGCAAAAACTCAAAAAGCAGTAACAACTGAATAAATCAACAACGATGTTATCAACAATTTAAGATTAAAACCTTTTCTAACTTGCTTATATGCGGAGATTTCAATTACCCTGAAATTGACTGGGAGGCAGATTATGTCAATGTAGAAGCTATAAAACCTTTTATGCAAACCATTCAAAGAAATATTTATAAAGAAATGTTTATAAACCTACAAGATTTCGTTTTGGTCAAGAGCCATCACTGCTAGACATAATACTTACTAATGAAGAAGGTATGATCAACAACTTAACTCACAACCCTGGTATTGGTGATAGCGATCATTAATGTCTGAATTTTAGAGTAAATTGTTACATGGACAAAGTTAAAAAAAAACCTTCACGACCAAACTTTTACAAAACAAACTACCATACTATCAGAAATAGACTAAAATAACTGAATTCATAACTGAATTAGAGAAGATTGTGTGCCATCAGAGATCTACGCAAATAAAAAGAAAAACGTACTTATCTAGAAAAGCAATTAGAATGAAAAATCGTAAGGGAAGACTTGGGTCTAAATTTAAAAGAACAAAAACGACTTATGATAAGCGTGCAAAAAACGTGCAAAAAACAGCTGAGAGCACTATCAAGAACTTTGAGAGCATCATTTGAAAAAAAAAATTGCTAGATACATTAAAGCAGCCCCTAAAAAATTGTGGCCCTACGTCAGATCGAGAACAAAAACTTAAGGTATTATTTCAACACTTGATGGAACCAAGGTGTAAACATCAAAAGAAAAGGCTGGCACGCTTAATGACTATTTTAGTAGTGTCTTTATTAAAGATGACATCACTGATATACCAGAAGAAATATCAACCACTGACTGGTACGGTATTAGAAAACTTTATCATAGATGAAATGGTGACGAAAAAGCTAAACGATTTAAATTCTAACAAAACACCAGGACCAGATCAATGGCATCCAGTTTTGCTTAAAAACATTGCTGATGTCGTCTGTAAACCCCTGACAAAAATACTTAAAAGGACTGAATATGAAAAGGATCTTGGACAATAACTTAAACTTCCATAAGCAAACAACAATTGCTATAAAAAAGCGAACATAAAACTTGGGATCATTAAGAGATCTTTTAAAAACCTAGATGAAATTACAATGTTGTCATTATATAAGGCTCTAGTCAGATCAAACTTAGAGTATGAAAATATTATATAGGGTCCTTTTAGTATCACTGATGCAAAAGCTATCGAAAAAGCAACAAAGAGTATTCCAGGTATCAAACGATGAACGTCTCAACCGCGTTAAAATGACTGGAATGGGTTACCATCGGAAGTCGTTAGTGCTGAGTCTACAAACGCATTTAAAAACCGATCGGACAATTTCTGGGAAAAAGATATGTTTGACGTTTATGAGTAGCTAAACAGAGTCTGTTATCCACAGGCGAAAGCCTTATTTTTTACAGAAATAAATTTACTATTTACTACTACTTACTATGAGCTTTATAGCATATATAGTATATAGTATTTATATAGTATAGAATTGAAAATCGTATAATTTGTTGAATTAAAAACCTTTTCATCTTTCGATGGGAGGGGGGAGATAAAAGCACAATTTGAGAAAAGGGTAGACATTTTTTCTATTCTTTCGCACCCTAAAACAGGGAAGAAATAACAAAAAGAGCAAAATGACGAGGAGAAGAAATAAGAAGTTTTGGCTAAAATAATTACCGTTGCAATCAGTTAATCATATCTTGATTCAATTTGAAGCCCCTTACTACTACTTGCATTCAGTTGACAACAACAACCCTCTGGGTTCATCTCAAAACTTTGTCTAATTTAGTCAATTGGTTGGTGGTAGAATATTACATCATCAAGAATCTGATTTATTCACTAAAAAAGTTACAATTTGATGTGTAATATTCAACCAATCAATAGCATAAATTAGACAAAGTTTTGAGATGAACACTTGTGACAACAACAACTGTAAACAAGAATGAATATGGGTACCTGTAAAACATCTCTCCGACAAAAAATGAATGGATGATTAAATGAATGAATGGATGGATGTGAATTGATGACGGAAAGTAGCAACTGTTTCAGTCAATACGAGACACCAACTATAGAGAAACCAACTCTTCCGAGAAATCCATATGATAAATTATATAAAAGCAGTTGTTATGGTAAAGAAGTATGGTTGAATCTATTAGCGTGTTACGAATAAGCCCTTGACCATATTAAAGTATTTTTCAAGATAAGTGATACGGATTCTTTACATCGCTATAACTTCAATTTTAAACCAATATTCGTAATTTTTTCACAGTTGGTAGCGACTGATGAGCACTCCATTATATTTTCGTTTGGAGTGATAAGTTGATGAAAAAATAAATTATTATAGCTTCATTTTTCATGAAGTTACGGTACCCTTATGATGATTTTTCATGCATTTAGAGCATACTTTTCCCAATATTGTCCGACATTGTTCGACAATGCCCGACATTGCACGATCAAATTAAGCGGTCTGACGATGTCAGACAATGCTAGCCATGACTAGAGGGGGGGGGGCTTACATAGCAGACAATTTATGATCATGGTCAAAAATCCGTGACATTTTAAAATTTCAAAAAAATGGGTAAATTTAGGAAAATGGCTGTAATTTGATC
>JAUKPT010003636.1:0-11849 GCA_032273505.1 Nanomia bijuga | reverse complement strand
GTGTCAAAATATTTTTCCGGTCCGTAACCTCGATATAAGATAAAAATGGATATTTTTGGAGTTTCGTCAAAATTCCCCAAAACCAAATCCATTGTGAATCTTCAATCCTAACTTCTTAAGGGCAACTGTCTCATAAAGTATACAAACAAAGTGAAATAGGTGGAAAAAGTCCAAAAAGATGTAAGGTAAGATAAGGTATGCACATAGGATTAAACAGCCATGCATAGCATAGCTAATCCGCGGACTATAGCTCCATCTAGTGTTTCGTCATGTACCAACTGACTACCCAATTTCCTTCACATGGCATGGGTTGACCCGACGAACTTACAGCCTAACGATCGTAGTATCATACCTTTAATTGATGTTAACTATCCTTCATTACTTCAGAGTATGTACTGAATTTACCTGCGTTATACCATAAGTGCCTTCAGGCGTACAAATATTTGTTATCAAAAGAAAGTGTCATGCTTTATTGTTGTATGCCATGTCCAATGCATTAAGTGTTTATGAGGAATCATTATTAGCTTCGAAAATATTTTGAAAGAAAAATTACTTTAATTTTGGTTCATGGATACAATGTTTTCTAAACAATAACAGTATGGCATTTTGCTACTGATTTTTTAAAGTATCTTAAGGGAAATCGAACTCTTTATTCTTTTCCACGAAAAAGGGTTCGTGATGTTATTGTAGACCATGTCTGATCCATCAATTGTTTGTAAAGAACATTTTGTTTCTAAAATACTGGGAAGGAAAATAAAATGTAATGTTGGTTAATAGATATCGCAAAGTGGAAAAAAAAAGAACTAAGGGGGAAGTTAAAAAGAACTAGAAGTGAAAAAGTATGAAATGTTTTGTCTTATACGTTAAAGTTAGCCCTGTATGTTGCCTTTAAAAATACATTCAGTTTATCTCACCTCTTTTAGATTTTTAGGAGGGAGAACAAGAGAAAGAAAAAATCTCAAAAACCTCCAAAAGAAATTACAGGACTGAGTTTGGGATTTTTACAAATACAAAAAAACTAGAAGATGTATGGAAATCTAAATCCTACCATCTAAAAGTATATAGATGTGAGTGCATTATTTAAAAATATTTTACATTGATGTAGAGGGGTCGTTCTTTTTTACCCCATCTTTATTTCAATTTTTGAGGTAAAAAAGAACTAGTATATTTACTGTAAATTAATCTCAAAATTGTACATGGGGTAAAAATGAACTACATTTGGGATAAAAAAGAAACTATGAAATAGAGTAGTTCGTTTTTTCCCATGGGTTGTTCTTTTTACCCCATTTGCTGGGGTAAAAATGAAAAACAGTTTTTGGTAAATTTAAACCAGTGGACTGGATCTAGCCAAATATTATTTATATGAGAAGAAACTTAGTTAAATGTGTTAATACAAAATGTATCATGCTTGTCAAAATAACAGATACTATTTTAGAAATTACAACCTTAGGGTTTTTAGTTCTTTTTTACCCCACGATATACAGTGTTTTGTAAATAATGGCGTAATGAAAAAATTATTTTGTTCAACAACAGAAATTAATTTTTGAATCCTGTGTACTTTCATTTTGAAGAATAACTGTTCAAATATTAAGATATTTGAAAAAAATATTCACCATGTGAAAATCTTCATGCACGTTTAATATCATTATTATGACATTTTAAATTCATCTATAACCTTTCTGACAAGAAATCTCATTTTATTTCGCCATATCTCACTAATTTTTAGTGCTATTTCTTTCTTTTCATTTTCATTTGATTTTTATGTAAATGTCATTGAAAGTACACGCTTTTTTATAAGAAAGTCGTTTATAAGAGCGAGAATTAAGAAAGTTCCTATACATAGCATCTAAATCCTAAGAAATTTCTTTAGAAAGGGCTATGTATTTTGACCCATGAACCGAATGTCCTGCTTTGGTTTGGTGAAAAAAACAGCTAAATTGTTTAAAAATTGACGCTTTTATCGCATAAAGTTACAAAGTGTTTCACTATTTTTGAAATATACTATAGTAATTCAAATCGATAAAATTTACATAAGGAAAAATAAAAAATGAAATAAAAAATAAACAGCATAACCTCCCCTCCCTTCTTTCCAACACTTCGCTACGGAGAAAATAATGAAATTTTGTTTGCCGTTTGATATCTTGGAACCACCATTGTTGTTTTATTAAAATCCAAAACAATGTTACCATGTTGAATTTACCACAATTATGTTTGATGATGTAGTTTTAAAATCAATCGATTAGAAAAATAAGACAAACTTTTGAGACTATTCTATAGAGGCTTTAAACTTTTGGCATTTTTAAAATAAGATCAATTAGAATTTTGATGTTTTCAAATCTTTTAAGACAATCATAGATTACCTATCCTATCCGCAGCATTTCAACTAAAGTTCAACTAAAGTGATATGTCTATAACACAGCTTATAAACTACAAAATCAATGAGATGAAACCTCATTGATATAAAATCATAGTCGAAGATAATATAGAAAATAACTTTCAGGTTTAACAGCATTAGGAAAACTCCCAACAAAGTCCTTACATGAACATACAGGCTACTAACGCACTCAAATATACAGATCATGCAACTCAAAATACTCAACTTGTATTTTCTTTACCTTTTCTCTTGAAAATACCAAAACTATCATTTTTGGATCACGTTAGCAGCAATAACAGCAAACACCTCTATCAGCATAAACATTGCTTGAACACACTAAACTACCAACTAAATATATCAAACCTTTAGAGAAACATAGCCTTGTTTATTTAGATCTTTTTGGGGCTGAATCAAAGTCTGTGGGGTTACTAAAAATGGGATGATAAATATATATTGATGTTTTCTATACATTTAAATAGAAAATAATTATATTTAGCATTAAGAATGTGTTGAGATATTATAAATAGGATAGATGCATATTTTTGAAACTGTCATTTTGACACCCAATGACTTTTTGTCTCCCAAAAGGCAAGTATATATGATAGAGTTTATAGGGAGAATTTTGTTTACGTTTTCACTCGAAACGCGGTCTCTGTATTAAGATCTTTGGTTTAACTCTAAATGTGTATATTTGACTCGCGTGTGCATTTGTTCTTGTTTGATCTTGCTATAATTAGTGATGTTTCCATCACTTTTGGAGCAGCCCTCTCACAATATGATCGTGTCGAATAGATCTAGTGTTATGTAAAGTTTTTTGAGTGTATATTAATGAGAAATGTACAATATCGTTTTATATTAGGGGTTCGTCATTTTTTATGGCGGATAGTCAAAAAATGTTCCAAAAGTTTTCATACTTGAATCTAGCTCTTTGAAGCGAGGCTTTCTTAATAGTTTTCATGACTTTCATGTTCCATCTTAGAAATATAGATATTTTTCTCTTTATCAGAATAATCTTTAACGTCTGCAATTATGAACGCATTTTTTGGAAGTATATTTTGCATTCAACAACAAAATGAACGTGCAAATAAAATTTCGTTTTTGCAAAAAGCTACATAACATGTTTATATGAGCAACCTTCTGATATTTTCCTATCTCAGTCATAATATGTAGCTTATGTGGTATTTAATAGGATTTCTTGAAATTCAGAATAAACCATGTACATTCTTCTTTTGGTTTTAAAAAATTTCTTCAAAATTTGAATAGAAAAGACAATAATCGATCAGTATTTCATCATAAGAATAGAGGTAGAAAAATTATACGAAGCAAGAAAATAAACAAAATATGGTCCTGAATGTTGCTTACCTGAAGAGAAAACTCATTTTTTGTATAAACACCTTCTTTACCTTATAAATAACTGAACCCATAAATTTTATTTAAAAGACAATTCTATTTCATTATAGATCATCAAGTATATATCGTACAAAGATTTAGAATTTAAATCTTAGTAGTTACTTTAGAAGGCATTTCGTATTACGTAAGTTACCAAATCACCAGTGTTATTCATGACAAAGACACGACTTAAACAGTCAAAAATAGAAAGGGTTGTCTACGTTCAATTGATAAATGGGAACTACATAAAAAAGGTCATTTACCCCTTATTCCCTTATTCATCTTTATGCTTGTTATTCGCCACATTAAAGAACTTTGCAAAGCAAGTAGCCGGGATGTACATTAATACCACAAAAAGGTGACTTTGGTTTCTGGTGGCCAAAATCTAAAATTACAATTCAATTGAATTGTAAGCCCAGTAACCGTATGTCTTCATTAACCAGTTGATTATATAATCTTTTTGATTGTACATACCGGTATATACCGGTATATACTTATAGCGTAGAAGGTCAAGAGGTTATTTTCTTATAGTTTCTACATTACAACTTACAATTGATGAATGACGATATAATTATAAGTTTGACTATAGTCTACTCTATATACGGCTTCCTTGAAGGGAGGGACATGTGGGTACATCTTGACAGTGTACGGCAATGTCGCGGACTTCGCGGGCGGCTTCCAGACGACACTTTTTAGCATTTAGGGGGTAACTAAAGAGACAAGAGACAGATACAATACAAACCTTAAAACTGTCGATTGACGGTCGAAATTGCCTTATTTCCCTCAACTTTTTAAACATCTAGTTAGAAACAAACGAAAATCATTTTTATCAGTCGATGATAAAATCTTCATGAACAAACAAAACTGGCGTTATTTTATAGAGGAGACTTGAAAGAGAATGTAAGATAATTTTGTAAATGGAATAGAAAGATAAATTGATTTTCTTTAGATAGAAATAACTCCTAAATCATATTAGGTTAGATTTTTCACCTGCTCATCTCTACACGGGATAAGTTAAAAGAAGGAATAAGAACCTTTACGCAGGTCGAATCACTCCGAAAAATGTGGACGTGGCTTATTATTATCTTAAGCTATATCAAAGAACCTTTTTGGGGCAGCCGTTAGCAAGAAACTACATAATTTTGAAACAAAAGCATCTCCTTTTCATCTTTACAGCACAGTGCAAAAGTGTTAAAACTTTTATATTTTCTAATCTAGGATGGTGCTTTAAAAGGAAAATTCCGCCCCCTCTCTAAAATCCGCAAAAATAATGCAATTAATGTTAGGCTCGGCAGACTTGTACTCAAACCTATATTGTACACAAAACTCAAAAAAAAAAATGTGGGACCATTATTTTGCTTACGTCAGCACTTTTTCTACGTGATGTCACAAAAATTCTTACAAATTCAGTATAAAAAAGTGCAAATTGCAAAACCATTGTAAAACCCGATATATGCGTATCATAACAACCATTCAACATTAAAGTGATGTTATACAGCCTATTGGACATATTTAAGCACTCAAAGAAAATTGTGGCACTTTTCGCCACAAGGGTTATTAAGGTTTGAGATGTGACAGGTTCAGTAGGGATGAACCGTAGCTTTATACTATGTCGTAGAATTCTACGGTTGAAAGATATAAAATGGCTGCCATGAGTCTCCAAATAGTTGTTCAATATTTTTTGGGTCATATTATGACGATTATTCTTGTACTTAACCTTTTTCGTCAAAGAAAAACACGATTCTATCGTTAATAATGCTATGGCCTATCAAACTTATCTTAGTTTTTTACGACATCTTAGGATTCTACGATGTCGTAGAATTCTACGACGTCGTAGAAAGCTACGATCTCATAAATAAATCATGAATAAATTTTGCTCTAGTTTATATTGATATATAAACGGTTGGGTGGTGTTCGAGAGGTCAAAAAGACGTTTTAGACTCTCATAAAGTGTAATATAACGGACTTAGGGTCCACGACACACGTTTTGTGGGCCAAAAATCACCTACAATAGAGGGAAAATGACTGTTTTACATATCAAGATTAATTTGGTCAAACGAAAACCAATGAATTTTAGAAACTGAATGTTACACAAATTTGACCAAAATTGAATGTTAATTACCCAATTTATTGGACTTTAGCCGACAAAAAGGTTTAGCAGGTCAAAAGGGAGAAAATGTGACCATTTCTAGAAAAAAAATGAGTATTATTTGCAATTATACATTAAATCATATTGAGAAATTAACTGTTACACAAATTTGACATTAAAGCATAGTTATTTGCACAAACTTGGAGTGTTAAGGGGTCTAAACGGGGATTAAAAGAGTCAAAATGAGCCCATTTCTAGACAAAATGAGTATTAGGAGGTGGGAATTTGCAATTTTTTATTTGTTCATATTGGGAAATTAACTATGACACAATTTTGACATATTTTTGATATAACTATACTTTATCTAAAGTCACCTAAATTGGGTCATTAACAATCAATTTTTTCAAATTTGTGTAACAATTAGTTTCTAAAATCTTTTGGTATTTGTTTTAGCCGAGTTTGTCTCCCTTATCTTGATATATTGTGTAAAACAGTCATTTTCCCTTTATTTTAAGTGCTTTTTTGGCCCACAAAACGTGTCTCGTGGACCCTAGAATAGTTTTTAAGTCCGTTAAAATGCTTTATATTAGACATTATGATAGTCTGAAACGTCTTTCTGCCCTCTTAAATACCACCCAACCGTTTATATATCAGTACAAAATAGAGCAAAATTTATTCATGATTTATTTATGAAATCGTAGCTTTCTACGACGTCGTATAATTCTACGACATCGTAGTATCCTGCGATGTCGTAGAAAACTAAGATAAGTTTTCTAGGCCATAGCATTAATATATCCCTAAGAAGTGTTCTGCACGATAGAATCGTCTTTTCTTTGACAAAAAAGGTTAAGTACAAGAGTAAACATCATAATATCACCCAAAAAAGTTTAAACAACCATTTGGAGACTTTTGGAAGCCAATTTACATCTTTCAATCGTATAATTCTACGACGTCGTAGAATTCTACGACATCATGAACGTAGAATGCTACGACATCGTAGAAAGCTACGGTTGATCCCCACTGGGTTAATCAAGCATTTTTCACGAATGTTACGAAATAATGATTCTCACTTACCTTATCTTTGCTACACGATCATACTGATAATAACTTTCTGTCATTCACATAAGATTAAATATGGATTCATAAGACTCAACTGTATGTCAAATATAGGTATGTTGATCAGTCAATGATCAAGAATTTCTCTCATCTTGTTGATGCCTGTATGTGTTTTATTTTATACTATTGTGGCATTCCATCTATTGGAAATGTCATTAACATGAAATTGCTTGTTGGTCATCAAGAACGCTTCAGTTGATACTTATGCTTTGATGACTATTGTCTCATTTAATTTTTCCAACTGCTTTTCAATATTGTCTGATTATACATCTTCTTTTTAGAAGCAGCACTTGTAAAGATTTTATTTGAAAAATAAATCGTTTTCTACGTTTAAAATCATATGAAAATTAGATAGTAATAACAAATGAATAGATTTACTTCTAGGACGATAAATGCTAAGAACTTTTATTCAGATAGAAATCAGCCATTAAATATATCAAATTTATAAGATTATAAGACTCTCAGAAACAATTCCCGGGGGCTCATATAAAACCCTTAGAACATTAATGACAATTTATCGGCATTAATTAAATTATTCGCCTGGTAACGTCTTCGCCAGAGGCGTTGCGAAGAGGCAACATGATGAAATGCAATTAATCCTATCTCGGTTGTGCGGTTAGGATGTTTAAAGTTGTGGGGCGGATTCCGATCACTTCCCCCGCTTTCTCTCTAAAATCCTTAAAAATGAAGCAATTAAGCTGAAACTTTAGTTATATAGTCCTTTATAAGATCTACCTGAAAAATTCAAAAAAGTACCCATTGGTTTAATATTTTCCTGACGTCAGCAGGCGATAAGGTACTTCTACAATTGCCTATTTTTTACATAAAAGTGCTTTAGAAATTGTATCGAAATATATTCAGTGCCTTATATTAGTTCTGTGCAGATAGACAAAAGAGTTCCGTACCTTTTATATCTTATCATGAGATATAAATCTCTTTTAATCAAGAATGAACTCAATTAAACTTCATTATCTGGCAAAAATCCACATTTATTTCCATGTCTTCCTTTCATGTCATGCCTCCCTTTATTAAAATACCAAATATTATCCATATAAAACACACATTCATATCCTTTCTTCTTTTTTGAAAATACCAAATATCTTCTTTATAGATTCACAAATAATTTATACTATCAAAATAGTTTTTCCCAGACCTTTTGCTGTATGTGGTAAAACTTATTGTAATTCTTTTTCCTTTCACTTCTTTTTCCTTTATTCTATACTTGCGGTTCTTCACACGGTAATAATTAGAAGCACTTTTTGTCTACCATTATGTCTTAATTCTGGATATGACATATCGGTTGTTATGGTGACACAGTTTCATTGGGCTTGTCTGCCATTTATGCCATGAATGATCTTTTTACTGTAACCGCAATATCAAATGGAAATTGTCAAATGTATATTTAGGTTTATAGGAAGGTTTTTAAAGGATTCATATGGAAACCAAACTAACGTTTTTCTTGTAAGCATTACACTTAGTGCAATGGTATGGTTTTTATATGATAGTTGATATTTGATAATTAATTCAAAGGAAAAACAATTTGAATTTTTTTTAAATTGACCTAAAAATAGATCCTAAGCATGTCTCGTGAAGTTCGTGACCATGTCAGAGACTTGTGCATTGTTTTTAATGCAGTATCAAACAGGTATTATTTCACCCCATTCCTATCTCTTTATGCGAAACTTATTGTTGTTAGAATTAGCCCTTGTTAATCTTAATCCTTCAATTTTAATTCCAATCAAAATACACTGTTATCTTCTTAACGCAATGACCAGAAAAGAAAAGTTGACCATACCTACTAGATATTTTACTTGTTATCAAAAGAGTCATTTTTAACTTCTTTAGCATAAAAAAGATCCGCAACACGTTGGATTGATGATTTTCTCTTTTTCCGTGAACTTTGTTGCTACTATACAAGATGCTTTGTTTTTTTCTATAAAAGCAATAATATATGTTTATTAGAATTAGGTAAAAGTTTCACGTAAAAACAGAATCAGCAATATCTTATTCATTTGACCACGTTATGAACATATATTTCAAATACGTATGAAGATTCGAACTATAGTAAAAATTTAAGAGTAGTAAAAAATACCTACTCTGATGTAAATTTATCATTCACAAATAATTATTATAACAAAGCATAAAAGATTAAGATGAAGCATAAAAACAGATCACTGTACAAATGGACATCAAATAATTACCGTTGGGTTTTTAGGCTGGTCTCGATGATTTACATACCATACCAACAAATATTCTAATCAACAAAAGATTTTAAAATCCATCATCAGTAAAACTAATATAGAATAGAGTTTCGTCCATCTTTGTGAATATGATCGATAATAAAGAAAGATTTTAACAAATTTTATATGATGATGAAAAAAAAGAATATAGAAAGCAAAAACAAACGAAGAGAGTTTTTTTAAGAAAAGAAAATCAAAAGTTCTGACTGAGATGAAAATTATCCTTGAATTAATTATTAAAGAAAAACTTTCTTCGTAAGAGATCATTCAAAATAATAATGATGATAAATGATGATATGCCCTGTAAAGGGGCAGTTATGAAAAGTCTTTGCCCTGTGCTTCACTTGAGATCACGAAAATAAATCTTGTCCTATTAGATCATAAGCTTCGCCTAAAAGAATTTTTGAAATGGCTATTATCTAGCTAAAAGAATTCTAAAATTTCAATCTTTTAGATGTTAGATTTTAGATTTTTTAATAAGAAAAAACGTCTATATTCTAATTTCATAAATCTGTGGAAATTGTCATTTTCTGATCATCGGCTTCTAAAAGATATCTTCAGATTAGGGGGCATCCATTTTTTATGAGGGGTGGGATATGAATGGAATTTCGGGGAGGTACAAAAATTATTTGAAGATTTTTGGGGAGTATGAAATTTTTTCTGAACTTTTTCTTATAATTTTTCTTTTTCACTTTCATTGGTTGTATTCTGCAAAAACTTCAAAAGATATTCTTTTGGGGGTGCGAAAACGTTTAGAAATTTTTTTGGCGGTACGAAAATTTTTTCCGCACGTGAATAAATGCAGATGAAGGAATGTCTAAAGGCAATGAAAATATCCATTACCATTTATTACCAGCTGTTATCTTGAGTGAATAAATCATGGCCCAATACATTCTTAGGCCAAAAGTGCTACTTTCTTCGTTTAAACAATATGAATATAGAAGTGTGGATATACTAGAATTTCATGTTTCTATCATGTTAAATAAGATGTTAGATGTTAAGTGTAAAGAATTTAGTGCTCTTGTAATATATATATATTGTATATTTTTCTAAGAGGCAGTGCTTATGAATTTTTTGTGGCACTTTCACGTTTTTATTCTAGAGTAATGAAAATGTTAGAGAAGCTCGAATAAACATTTTGTTTATGCTTCGTAAATTATGGTTTTAACACAGGTAAATTCAGTACATTTTCTTTTAATTTTATTCCCTATTTCTCTCTGTTTATATATGTTATGAGACAGTTGCTCTTAAGGTTGTCCGTGAGCTTCGTTCAATAGATTTTCTTCCTATTTGGATAATGTTATAGAGCTTTAGAAAATTCATCCAATGATGTAGTATAAAGATGATTTACCATCAATATCTCAAGCCTATAGTTTGTAGTAATTGAAGCTGTTTCTATTGCACAATTTTTTTCAAAGTAGACAGTAATAAATTGCTATCTACGCGGAAAGAAAAGTGTGTGCAATGGCATTTAAAAAGAAAATAAATAATAATTATACTCCTCTATAAATTGATTTTGACTCCCGGTATAAGATTTATGGTAAATACAGCGTAAACAAAATAGCAACTCGTTGCAGCTCTGTCCGCACGAAGTTGAACACGATAACAATGAACTATTACACTATTTTAATGTGAGACACCTTAGTTATTCTCACTATTCGCAATTTGATTTTTTCTAATTATCGCTACTACTATATTATGATTCTTAATATACATTTCTCCGTGCATAGTTGCGATAGCGCGAAATCCTTCATGCATTTTTCAAATTCCAACGCATTTACGCATTGCAATAGATGAGCGCGTTTGCACAGCAAGTGTAAGCAAAAACGATTAAAAACGTCATAAAGAAAATCAATTATCATGATTGGACTCTCCATTGTCTTTTTCACATTTCTATTCATACAGTTATCACAATTTATTAAAAAGCACTAAGGTCAAGCTTAGCACTTGCTAATATGTCATTTGGGAACTGCATGAAAAAGAAATGTTCTTAATGACTTTTCTCTATCTTTTGTAAAGCATAAACATAATAGTTTATTAAGATTACTCTCATAAAATGGTACATGTGTATTCAGTTAAAATAGCGGAGAAAAGTTTCGTACTCAGCTCCATAATCCATTTCCTGCTGCAGTTTAAGTCTTATCAATCAAATTAAAATTAAATGTTATCAAGTTTGAAATAAACAACCTTTTAATCACAACTTTCTTACATTAATATTTTCTACTAGTCTTTTAAACCCGTCCTTAATAGTACATAACACAATATATTTACGTTTTGCTATTCAATATTTTAATTACAATACTTTGAATATCACAAATTAGTTTATGTTTTCTACAAAGCACGTAACCCCGTCTCCTTTAATTATATCATTCTTTATCGTCTGCATTTTATTTTCCTTCATAACATCAAATCAAAACATGACTTATACTAATTCATTAAAAGTTTTCTCAGAAATGCACGCGTATGAAGTCTGTTATTAAAATCACGCATTTATTTTATCATGATTTGAATTTTTAATCGCAGTTTCTAAGAAACACTTGGACAACATTACTCACAAACTTTCCTTAAAAGCACAAAATATTCACGCTTTATAAAACCCTTCATGTTTATTTTTAAATTACTACAATACTTTCATGCATTA